>CAWYQG010000072.1:57231-113949 GCA_963966155.1 Clivina fossor | reverse complement strand
AAAAAAAATATACAATGTTTTACTAGTAAAAAGAAATATACAATGTTTTACTAGTAAAAAGAAATATACAATGTTTTACTAGTAAAAAGAAATATACAATATTTTACTAGTAAAAAGAAATATACAATATTTTACTAGTAAAAAGAAATATACAATGTTTTACTAGTAAAAAGAAATATACAATGTTTTACTAGTAAAAAGAAATATACAATATTTTACTAGTAAAATGAAATATACAATGTTTTACTAGTAAAAAGAAATATACAATGTTTTACTAGTAAAAAGAAATATACAATATTTTACTAGTAAAAAAGAAATATACAATGTTTTACTAGTAAAAAGAATATACAATGTTTTACTAGTAAAAAGAAATATACAATATTTTACTAGTAAAAAAAATATACAATGTTTTACTAGTAAAAAGAAATATACAATGTTTTACTAGTAAAAAGAAATATACAATGTTTTACTAGTAAAAAGTAATATACAATATTTTACTAGTAAAAAGAAATATACAATGTTTTACTAGTAAAAAGAAATATACAATGTTTTACTAGTAAAAAAGAAATATACAATGTATTACTAGTAAAAAAAATATACAATGTTTTACTAGTAAAAAGAAATATACAGTGTTTTACTAGTAAAAAGAAATATACAATGTTTTACTAGTAAAAAGAAATATACAATGTTTTACTAGTAAAAAGAAATATACAATATTTTACTAGTAAAAAGAAATATACAATGTTTTACTAGTAAAAAGAAATATACAATATTTTACTAGTAAAAAAAATATACAATGTTTTACTAGTAAAAAGAAATATACAATGTTTTACTAGTAAAAAGAAATATACAATGTTTTACTAGTAAAAAGTAATATACAATATTTTACTAGTAAAAAGAAATATACAATGTTTTACTAGTAAAAAGAAATATACAATGTTTTACTAGTAAAAAGAAATATACAATGTATTACTAGTAAAAAAAATATACAATGTTTTACTAGTAAAAAGAAATATACAGTGTTTTACTAGTAAAAAGAAATATACAATGTTTTACTAGTAAAAAGAAATATACAATGTTTTACTAGTAAAAAGAAATATACAATATTTTACTAGTAAAAAGAAATATACAATGTTTTACTAGTAAATAGAAATATACAATATTTTACTAGTAAAAAGAAATATACAATGTTTTACTAGTAAAAAGAAATATGCAATGTTTTACTAGTAAAAAGAAATATACAATGTTTTACTAGTAAAAAAAATATACAATGTTTTACTAGTAAAAAGAAATATACAATGTTTTACTAGTAAAAAGAAATATACAATATTTTACTAGTAAAAAGAAATATACAATGTTTTACTAGTAAAAAGAAATATACAAAATTTTACTAGTAAAAAGAAATATAAAATGTTTTACTAGTAAAAAGAAATATACAATATTTTACTAGTAAAAAAAATATACAATGTTTTACTAGTAAAAAGAAATATACAATATTTTACTAGTAAAAAGAAATATACAATGTTTTACTAGTAAAAAGAAATATACAATGTTTTACTAGTAAAAAGAAATATACAATGTTTTACTAGTAAAAAGAAATATACAATGTTTTACTAGTAAAAAGAAATATACAATGTTTTACTAGTAAAAAGAAATATACAATGTTTTACTAGTAAAAAGAAATATACAATGTTTTACTAGTAAAAAGAAATATACAATGTTTTACTAGTAAAAAGAAATATACAATATTTTACTAGCAAAAAGAAATATACAATGTTTTACTAGTAAAAAGAAATATACAATATTTTACTAGTAAAAGAAATATACAATGTTTTACTAGTAAAAAGAAATATACAATGTTTTACTAGTAAAAAGAAATATACAATGTTTTACTAGTAAAAAGAAATATACAATATTTTACTAGTAAAAAAAATATACAATGTTTTACTAGTAAAAAGAAATATACAATGTTTTACTAGTAAAAAGAAATATACAATGTTTTACTAGTAAAAAGAAATATACAATATTTTACTAGTAAAAAGAAATATACAATGTTATTACTAGTAAAAAGAAATATACAATATTTTACTAGTAAAAAGAAATATACAATGTTTTACTAGTAAAAAGAAATATACAATGTTTTACTAGTAAAAAGAAATATACAATGTTTTACTAGTAAAAGAAATATAAATATACAATGTTTTACTAGTAAAAAGATATATACAATGTTTTACTAGTAAAAAGAAATATACAATATTTTACTAGTAAAAAGAAATATACAATGTTTTACTAGTAAAAAGAAATATACAATGTTTTACTAGTAAAAAGAAATATACAATATTTTACTAGTAAAAAGAAATATACAATGTTTTACTAGTAAAAAGAAATATACAATGTTTTACTAGTAAAAAGAAATATACAATGTTTTACTAGTAAAAAGAAATATACAATGTTTTACTAGTAAAAAGAAATATACCATGTTTTACTAGTAAAAAGAAATATACAATGTTTTACTAGTAAAAAGAAATATACAATGTTTTGCTAGTAAAAAGAAATATACAATGTTTTACTAGTAAAAAGAAATATACAATATTTTACTAGTAAAAAGAATATACAATGTTTTACTAGTAAAAAGAAATATACAATGTTTTACTAGTAAAAAGAAATATACAATGTTTTACTAGTAAAAAGAAATATACAATGTTTTACTAGTAAAAAGAAATATACAATGTTTTACTAGTAAAAAGAAATATACAATGTTTTACTAGTAAAAAGAAATATACAATGTTTTACTAGTAAAAAGAAATATACAATGTTTTACTAGTAAAAAAAAATATACAATGTTTTACTAGTAAAAAGAAATATACAATGTTTTACTAGTAAAAAGAAATATACAATGTTTTACCAGTAAAAAGAAATATACAATGTTTTACTAGTAAAAAGAAATATGCAATGTTTTACTAGTAAAAAGAAATATACAATGTTTTACTAGTAAAAAGAAATATACAATATTTTACTAGTAAAAAGAAATATGCAATGTTTTACTAGTAAAAAGAAATATACAATGTTTTACTAGTAAAAAGAAATATACAATATTTTACTAGTAAAAAGAAATATACAATGTTTTACTAGTAAAAAGAAATATACAATGTTTTACTAGTGAAAAGAAATATACAATGTTTTACTAGTAAAAAGAAATATACAATGTTTTACCAGTAAAAAGAAATATACAATGTTTTACTAGTAAAAAGAAATATGCAATGTTTTACTAGTAAAAAGAAATATACAATGTTTTACTAGTAAAAAGAAATATACAATATTTTACTAGTAAAAAGAAATATACAATGTTTTACTAGTAAAAAGAAATATACAATGTTTTACTAGTAAAAAGAAATATACAATATTTTACTAGTAAAAAGAAATATACAATGTTTTACTAGTAAAAAGAAATATACAATGTTTTACTAGTAAAAAGAAATATACAATGTTTTACTAGTAAAAAGAAATATACAATGTTTTACTAGTAAAAAGAAATATACCATGTTTTACTAGTAAAAAGAAATATACAATGTTTTACTAGTAAAAAGAAATATACAATGTTTTGCGAGTAAAAAGAAATATACAATGTTTTACTAGTAAAAAGAAATATACAATATTTTAGTAGTAAAAAGAAATATACAATGTTTTACTAGTAAAAAGAAATATACAATGTTTTACTAGTAAAAAGAAATATACAATGTTTTACTAGTAAAAAGAAATATACAATGTTTTACTAGTAAAAAGAAATATACAATGTTTTACTAGTAAAAAGAAATATACAATGTTTTGCGAGTAAAAAGAAATATACAATGTTTTACTAGTAAAAAGAAATATACAATGTTTTACTAGTAAAAAGAAATATACAATATTTTACTAGTAAAAAGAAATATACAATATTTTACTAGTAAAAAGAAATATACAATGTTTTACTAGTAAAAAGAAATATACAATGTTTTACTAGTAAAAAGAAATATACAATATTTTACTAGTAAAATGAAATATACAATGTTTTACTAGTAAAAAGAAATATACAATGTTTTACTAGTAAAAAGAAATATACAATATTTTACTAGTAAAAAGAAATATACAATGTTTTACTAGTAAAAAGAAATATACAATATTTTACTAGTAAAAAGAAATATACAATGTTTTACTAGTAAAAAGAAATATACAATGTTTTACTAGTAAAAAGAAATATACAATATTTTACTAGTAAAAAGAAATATACAATGTTTTACTAGTAAAAAGAAATATACAATGTTTTACTAGAAAAAAGAAATATACAATGTTTTACTAGTAAAAAGAAATATACAATGTTTTACTAGTAAAAAGAAATATACAATGTTTTACTAGTAAAAAGAAATATACAATGTTTTACTAGTAAAAAGAAATATACAATGTTTTACTAGTAAAAAGAAATATACAATGTTTTACTAGTAAAAAAAAATATACAATGTTTTACTAGTAAAAAGAAATATACAATGTTTTACTAGTAAAAAGAAATATACAATATTTTACTAGTAAAAAGAAATATACAATGTTTTACTAGTAAAAAGAAATATACAATGTTTTACTAGTAAAAAGAAATATACAATGTTTTACTAGTAAAAAGAAATATACAATGTTTTACTAGTAAAAAGAAATATACAATGTTTTACTAGTAAAAAGAAATATACAATGTTTTACTAGTAAAAAAAATATACAATGTTTTACTAGTAAAAAGAAATATACAATGTTTTACTAGTAAAAAGAAATATACAATGTTTTACCAGTAAAAAGAAATATACAATGTTTTACTAGTAAAAGAAATATGCAATGTTTTACTAGTAAAAAGAAATATACAATGTTTTACTAGTAAAAAGAAATATACAATATTTTACTAGTAAAAAGAAATATGCAATGTTTTACTAGTAAAAAGAAATATACAATGTTTTACTAGTAAAAAGAAATATACAATATTTTACTAGTAAAAAGAAATATACAATGTTTTACTAGTAAAAAGAAATATACAATGTTTTACTAGTAAAAAGAAATATACAATGTTTTACTAGTAAAAAGAAATATACAATGTTTTACCAGTAAAAAGAAATATACAATGTTTTACTAGTAAAAAGAAATATGCAATGTTTTACTAGTAAAAAGAAATATACAATGTTTTACTAGTAAAAAGAAATATACAATATTTTACTAGTAAAAAGAAATATACAATGTTTTACTAGGTAAAAAGAAATATACAATGTTTTACTAGTAAAAAGAAATATACAATATTTTACTAGTAAAAAGAAATATACAATGTTTTACTAGTAAAAAGAAATATACAATGTTTTACTAGTAAAAAGAAATATACAATGTTTTACTAGTAAAAAGAAATATACAATGTTTTACTAGTAAAAAGAAATATACCATGTTTTACTAGTAAAAAGAAATATACAATGTTTTACTAGTAAAAAGAAATATACAATGTTTTGCGAGTAAAAAGAAATATACAATGTTTTACTAGTAAAAAGAAATATACAATATTTTAGTAGTAAAAAGAAATATACAATGTTTTACTAGTAAAAAGAAATATACAATGTTTTACTAGTAAAAAGAAATATACAATGTTTTACTAGTAAAAAGAAATATACAATGTTTTACTAGTAAAAAGAAATATACAATGTTTTACTAGTAAAAAGAAATATACAATGTTTTACTAGTAAAAAGAAATATACAATGTTTTACTAGTAAAAAGAAATATACAATGTTTTACTAGTAAAAAGAAATATACAATGTTTTACTAGTAAAAAGAAATATACAATGTTTTACTAGTAAAAAGAAGTATACAATATTTTACTAGTAAAAAAAATATACAATGTTTTACTAGTAAAAAGAAATATACAATGTTTTACTAGTAAAAAGAAATATACAATGTTTTACTAGTAAAAAGAAATATACAATATTTTACTAGTAAAAAGAAATATACAATATTTTACTAGTAAAAAGAAATATACAATGTTTTACTAGTAAAAAGAAATATACAATGTTTTACTAGTAAAAAGAAATATACAATATTTTACTAGTAAAATGAATATACAATGTTTTACTAGTAAAAAGAAATATACAATGTTTTACTAGTAAAAAGAAATATACAATATTTTACTAGTAAAAAGAAATATACAATGTTTTACTAGTAAAAAGAAATATACAATATTTTACTAGTAAAAAGAAATATACAATGTTTTACTAGTAAAAAGAAATATACAATGTTTTACTAGTAAAAAGAAATATACAATATTTTACTAGTAAAAAGAAATATACAATGTTTTACTAGTAAAAAGAAATATACAATGTTTTACTAGTAAAAAGAAATATACAATGTTTTACTAGTAAAAAGAAATATACAATGTTTTACTAGTAAAAAGAAATATACAATGTTTTACTAGTAAAAAGAAATATACAATGTTTTACTAGTAAAAAGAAATATACAATGTTTTACTAGTAAAAAGAAATATACAATGTTTTACTAGTAAAAAAAAATATACAATGTTTTACTAGTAAAAGAAATATACAATGTTTTACTAGTAAAAGAATATACAATATTTTACTAGTAAAAAGAAATATACAATGTTTTACTAGTAAAAAGAAATATACAATGTTTTACTAGTAAAAAGAAATATACAATGTTTTACTAGTAAAAAGAAATATACAATGTTTTACTAGTAAAAAGAAATATACAATGTTTTACTAGTAAAAAGAAATATACAATGTTTTACTAGTAAAAAAAAATATACAATGTTTTACTAGTAAAAAGAAATATACAATGTTTTACTAGTAAAAAGAAATATACAATGTTTTACCAGTAAAAAGAAATATACAATGTTTTACTAGTAAAAAGAAATATGCAATGTTTTACTAGTAAAAAGAAATATACAATGTTTTACTAGTAAAAAGAAATATACAATATTTTACTAGTAAAAAGAAATATGCAATGTTTTACTAGTAAAAAGAAATATACAATGTTTTACTAGTAAAAAGAAATATACAATATTTTACTAGTAAAAAGAAATATACAATGTTTTACTAGTAAAAAGAAATATACAATGTTTTACTAGTAAAAAGAAATATACAATGTTTTACTAGTAAAAAGAAATATACAATGTTTTACCAGTAAAAAGAATATACAATGTTTTACTAGTAAAAAGAAATATGCAATGTTTTACTAGTAAAAAGAAATATACAATGTTTACTAGTAGTAAAAAGAAATATACAATATTTTACTAGTAAAAAGAAATATACAATGTTTTACTAGTAAAAAGAAATATACAATGTTTTACTAGTAAAAAGAAATATACAATATTTTACTAGTAAAAAGAAATATACAATGTTTTACTAGTAAAAAGAAATATACAATGTTTTACTAGTAAAAAGAAATATACAATGTTTTACTAGTAAAAAGAAATATACAATGTTTTACTAGTAAAAAGAAATATTACCATGTTTTACTAGTAAAAAGAAATATACAATGTTTTACTAGTAAAAAGAAATATACAATGTTTTGCGAGTAAAAAGAAATATACAATGTTTTACTAGTAAAAAGAAATATACAATATTTTAGTAGTAAAAAGAAATATACAATGTTTTACTAGTAAAAAGAAATATACAATGTTTTACTAGTAAAAAGAAATATACAATGTTTTACTAGTAAAAAGAAATATACAATGTTTTACTAGTAAAAAGAAATATACAATGTTTTACTAGTAAAAAGAAATATACAATGTTTTACTAGTAAAAAGAAATATACAATGTTTTACTAGTAAAAAGAAATATACAATGTTTTACTAGTAAAAAGAAATATACAATGTTTTACTAGTAAAAAGAAATATACAATGTTTTACTAGTAAAAAGAAGTATACAATATTTTACTAGTAAAAAAAATATACAATGTTTTACTAGTAAAAAGAAATATACAATGTTTTACTAGTAAAAAGAAATATACAATGTTTTACTAGTAAAAAGAAATATACAATATTTTACTAGTAAAAAGAAATATACAATATTTTACTAGTAAAAAGAAATATACAATGTTTTACTAGTAAAAAGAAATATACAATGTTTTACTAGTAAAAAGAAATATACAATATTTTACTAGTAAAATGAAATATACAATGTTTTACTAGTAAAAAGAAATATACAATGTTTTACTAGTAAAAAGAAATATACAATATTTTACTAGTAAAAAGAAATATACAATGTTTTACTAGTAAAAAGAAATATACAATATTTTACTAGTAAAAAGAAATATACAATGTTTTACTAGTAAAAAGAAATATACAATGTTTTACTAGTAAAAAGAAATATACAATGTTTTACTAGTAAAAAAGTAAAAAAAATATACAATATTTTACTAGTAAAAAGAAATATACAATATTTTACTAGTAAAAAGAATTATACAATGTTTTACTAGTAAAAAGAAATATACAATGTTTTACTAGTAAAAAGAAATATACAATGTTTTACTAGTAAAAAAAATATACAATATTTTACTAGTAAAAAAAATATGCAATATTTTACTAGTAAAAAAAATATACAATGTTTTACTAGTAAAAAGAAATATACAATATTTTACTAGTAAAAAAAATATACAATATTTTACTAGTAAAAAAAATATACAATATTTTACTAGTAAAAAGAAATATACAATATTTTACTAGTAAAAAGAAATATACAATATTTTACTAGTAAAAAAATATACAATGTTTTACTAGTAAAAAGAAATATACAATATTTTACTAGTAAAAAAAATATACAATGTTTTACTAGTAAAAATAAATATACAATATTTTACTAGTAAAAAAAATATACAATGTTTTACTAGTAAAAAAAATATACAATATTTTACTAGTACAAAAAATATACAATGTTTTACTAGTAAAAAAAATATACAATATTTTACTGGTAAAAAAAATATACAATGTTTTACTAGTAAAAAGAAATATACAACATTTTACTAGTAAAAAAAATATACAATATTTTACTAGTAAAAAAAATATACAATGTTTTACTAGTAAAAAGAAATATACAAAATTTTACTAGTAAAAAAAATATACAATATTTTACTAGTAAAAAAATATACAATATTTTACTAGTAAAAAAAAATATACAATGTTTTACTAGTAAAAAGAAATATACAATATTTTACTAGTAAAAAAAAATATACAATGTTTTACTAGTGAAAAGAAATATACAATATTTTACTAGTAAAAAAAATATACAATATTTTACTAGTAAAAAAAATATACAATGTTTTACTAGTAAAAAGAAATATACAATATTTTACTAGTAAAAAAATATACAATGTTTTACTAGTAAAAAGAAATATACAATATTTTACTAGTAAAAAAATATACAATATTTTACTAGTAAAAAAAATATACAATGTTTTACTAGTAAAAAGAAATATACAATATTTTACTAGTAAAAAAAATATACAATATTTTACTAGTAAAAAAAATATACAATGTTTTACTAGTAAAAAGAAATATACAATATTTTACTAGTAAAAAAAATATACAATGTTTTACTAGTAAAAAGAAATATACAATATTTTACTAGAAAAAAAATATACAATATTTTACTGGTAAAAAAAATATACAATGTTTACTTGTAAAAAGAAATATACAATATTTTACTAGTAAAAAAAATATACAATGTTTTACTAGTAAAAAGAAATATACAATATTTTACTAGTAAAGAAAATATACAATATTTTACTAGTAAAAAAAATATACAATGTTTTACTAGTAAAAAGAACTATACAATGTTTTACTAGTAAAAAGAAATATACAATATTTTACTAGTAAAAAAAATATACAATATTTTACTAGTAAAAAAAATATACAATATTTTACTAAAAAAAGAAATATACAATAGTTTACTAGTAAAAAAAATATACAATATTTTACTAGTAAAAAAAATATACAATGTTTTACTAGTAAAAGGAAATATACAATATTTTACTAGTAAAAAAAATATACAATATTTTACTAGTAAAAAGAAATATACAATATTTTACTAGCAAAAAGAAATATACAATATTTTACTAGTAAAAAATATACAATGTTTTACTAGTAAAAAGAAATATACAATATTTTACTAGTAAAAAAAATATACAATGTTTTACTAGTAAAAAGAAATATACAATATTTTACTAGTAAAAAAAATATACAATGTTTTACTAGTAAAAAAAATATACAATATTTTACTAGTAAAAAAAATATACAATATTTTACTAGTAAAAAAATATACAATATTTTACTAGTAAAAAAAATATACAATGTTTTACTAGTAAAAAGAAATATACAATATTTTACTAGTAAAAAAAATATACAATATTTTACTAGTAAAAAAAATATACAATATTTTACTAGTAAAAAAAATATACAATGTTTTACTAGTAAAAGGAAATATACAATATTTTACTATTAAAAAAAATATACAATGTTTTACTAGTAAAAAGAAATATACAATGTTTTACTAGTAAAAAGAAATATACAATATTTTACTAGTAAAAAAAATATACAATATTTTACTAGTAAAAAAAATATGCAATATTTTACTAGTAAAAAAAATATACAATGTTTTACTAGTAAAAAGAAATATACAATATTTTACTAGTAAAAAAAATATACAATATTTTACTAGTAAAAAAAATATACAATATTTTACTAGTAAAAAGAAATATACAATATTTTACTAGTAAAAAGAAATATACAATATTTTACTAGTAAAAAAATATACAATGTTTTACTAGTAAAAAGAAATATACAATATTTTACTAGTAAAAAAAATATACAATGTTTTACTAGTAAAAATAAATATACAATATTTTACTAGTAAAAAAAATATACAATGTTTTACTAGTAAAAAAAATATACAATATTTTACTAGTAAAAAAAATATACAATGTTTTACTAGTAAAAAGAAATATACAATATTTTACTAGTAAAAAAAAATATACAATGTTTTACTAGTAAAAAGAAATATACAATATTTTACTAGTAAAAAAAATATACAATATTTTACTAGTAAAAAAAATATACAATGTTTTACTAGTAAAAAGAAATATACAATATTTTACTAGTAAAAAAATATACAATGTTTTACTAGTAAAAAGAAATATACAATATTTTACTAGTAAAAAAAATATACAATATTTTACTAGTAAAAAAAATATACAATGTTTTACTAGTAAAAAGAAATATACAACATTTTACTAGTAAAAAAAATATACAATATTTTACTAGTAAAAAAAATATACAATGTTTTACTAGTAAAGAGAAATATACAAAATTTTACTAGTAAAAAAAATATACAATATTTTACTAGTAAAAAAATATACAATATTTTACTAGTAAAAAAAATATACAATGTTTTACTAGTAAAAAGAAATATACAATATTTTACTAGTAAAAAAAAATATACAATGTTTTACTAGTGAAAAGAAATATACAATATTTTACTAGTAAAAAAAATTTACAATATTTTACTAGTAAAAAAAATATACAATGTTTTACTAGTAAAAAGAAATATACAATATTTTACTAGTAAAAAAATATACAATGTTTTACTAGTAAAAAGAAATATACAATATTTTACTAGTAAAAAAATATACAATATTTTACTAGTAAAAAAAATATACAATGTTTTACTAGTAAAAAGAAATATACAATATTTTACTAGTAAAAAAAATATACAATATTTTACTAGTAAAAAAAATATACAATGTTTTACTAGTAAAAAGAAATATACAATATTTTACTAGTAAAAAAAATATACAATGTTTTACTAGTAAAAAGAAATATACAATATTTTACTAGAAAAAAAATATACAATATTTTACTAGTAAAAAAAATATACAATGTTTACTAGTAAAAAGAAATATACAATATTTTACTAGTAAAAAAAATATACAATGTTTTACTAGTAAAAAGAAATATACAATATTTTACTAGTAAAAAAAATATACAATATTTTACTAGTAAAAAAAATATACAATGTTTTACTAGTAAAAAGAAATATACAATGTTTTACTAGTAAAAAGAAATATACAATATTTTACTAGTAAAAAAAATATACAATATTTTACTAGTAAAAAAAATATACAATATTTTACTAAAAAAAGAAATATACAATATTTTACTAGTAAAAAAAATATACAATATTTTACTAGTAAAAAAAATATACAATGTTTTACTAGTAAAAGGAAATATACAATATTTTACTAGTAAAAAAAATATACAATGTTTTACTAGTAAAAAGAAATATACAATGTTTTACTAGTAAAAAGAAATATACAATATTTTACTAGTAAAAAAAATATACAATATTTTACTAGTAAAAAAAATATACAATATTTTACTAGTAAAAAAAATATACAATGTTTTACTAGTAAAAAGAAATATACAATATTTTACTAGTAAAAAAAATATACAATATTTTACTAGTAAAAAAAATATACAATATTTTACTAGTAAAAAGAAATATACAATATTTTACTAGTAAAAAGAAATATACAATATTTTACTAGTAAAAAATATACAATGTTTTACTAGTAAAAAGAAATATACAATATTTTACTAGTAAAAAAAATATACAATGTTTTACTAGTAAAAAGAAATATACAATATTTTACTAGTAAAAAAAATATACAATGTTTTACTAGTAAAAAAAATATAAGTACAATATTTTACTAGTAAAAAAAATATACAATATTTTACTAGTAAAAAAATATACAATATTTTACTAGTAAAAAAAATATACAATGTTTTACTAGTAAAAAGAAATATACAATATTTTACTAGTAAAAAAAATATACAATATTTTACTAGTAAAAAAAATATACAATATTTTACTAGTAAAAAAAATATACAATGTTTTACTAGTAAAAGGAAATATACAATATTTTACTAGTAAAAAAAATATACAATGTTTTACTAGTAAAAAGAAATATACAATGTTTTACTAGTAAAAAGAAATATACAATATTTTACTAGTAAAAAAAATATACAATATTTTACTAGTAAAAAAAATATACAATATTATACTAGTAAAAAAAATATACAATGTTTTACTAGTAAAAAGAAATATACAATATTTTACTAGTAAAAAAAATATACAATATTTTACTAGTAAAAAAAATATACAATATTTTACTAGTAAAAAGAAATATACAATATTTTACTAGTAAAAAGAAATATACAATATTTTACTAGTAAAAAAATATACAATGTTTTACTAGTAAAAAGAAATATACAATATTTTACTAGTAAAAAAAATATACAATGTTTTACTAGTAAAAATAAATATACAATATTTTACTAGTAAAAAAAATATACAATGTTTTACTAGTAAAAAAAATATACAATATTTTACTAGTAAAAAAAATATACAATGTTTTACTAGTAAAAAGAAATATACAATATTTTACTAGTAAAAAAAAATATACAATGTTTTACTAGTAAAAAGAAATATACAATATTTTACTAGTAAAAAAAATATACAATATTTTACTAGTAAAAAAATATACAATGTTTTACTAGTAAAAAGAAATATACAATATTTTACTAGTAAAAAAATATACAATGTTTTACTAGTAAAAAGAAATATACAATATTTTACTAGTAAAAAAAATATACAATATTTTACTAGTAAAAAAAATATACAATGTTTTACTAGTAAAAAGAAATATACAACATTTTACTAGTAAAAAAAATATACAATATTTTACTAGTAAAAAAAATATACAATGTTTTACTAGTAAAAAGAAATATACAAAATTTTACTAGTAAAAAAAATATACAATATTTTACTAGTAAAAAAATATACAATATTTTACTAGTAAAAAAAATATACAATGTTTTACTAGTAAAAAGAAATATACAATATTTTACTAGTAAAAGAAATATACAATATTTTACTAGTAAAAAAAATATACAATATTTTACTAGTAAAAAGAAATATACAATATTTTACTAGTAAAAAGAAATATACAATATTTTACTAGTAAAAAAATATACAATGTTTTACTAGTAAAAAGAAATATACAATATTTTACTAGTAAAAAAAATATACAATGTTTTACTAGTAAAAAGAAATATACAATATTTTACTAGTAAAAAAAATATACAATGTTTTACTAGTAAAAAAAATATACAATATTTTACTAGTAAAAAAAATATACAATGTTTTACTAGTAAAAAGAAATATACAATATTTTACTAGTAAAAAAAATATACAATGTTTTACTAGTAAAAAGAAATATACAATATTTTACTAGTAAAAAAAATATACAATATTTTACTAGTAAAAAAAATATACAATGTTTTACTAGTAAAAAGAAATATACAATATTTTACTAGTAAAAAAATATACAATGTTTTACTAGTAAAAAGAAATATACAATATTTTACTAGTAAAAAAAATATACAATATTTTACTAGTAAAAAAAATATACAATGTTTTACTAGTAAAAAGAAATATACAACATTTTACTAGTAAAAAAAATATACAATATTTTACTAGTAAAAAAAATATACAATATTTTACTAGTAAAAAGAAATATACAATATTTTACTAGTAAAAAAAATATACAATATTTTACTAGTAAAAAAATATACAATGTTTTACTAGTAAAAAGAAATATACAATATTTTACTAGTAAAAAAAATATACAATGTTTTACTAGTAAAAAGAAATATACAATGTTTTACTAGTAAAAAAATATACAATGTTTTACTAGTAAAAAGAAATATACAATATTTTACTAGTAAAAAAAATATAGAATGTTTTACTAGTAAAAAAAATATACAATATTTTACTAGTAAAAAAAATATACAATATTTTACTAGTAAAAAAAATATACAATATTTTACTAGTAAAAAAAATATACAATATTTTACTAGTAAAAAAAATATACAATATTTTACTAGTAAAAAAAATTATTCAATATTTTACTAGTAGAAAAATTAATCAATATTTTACTGGTAAAATAAATTATTCAATATTTTACTAGTAGAAAAATTAATCAATATTTTACTTACACCCATAATCTTGTAAAAAAAACAGCCATAACCTTGTAAAAAACAGCCATCATCTTGTAAAAAAAAAACAGTCATAATCTTGTAAGAAACAGCCATAATCTTGTACAAAAACAGTCATAATCTTGTAAGAAACAGTCATAATCTTGTAAAAAACAGTCATAACCTTGTATAAAACAGTCATAACCTTGTATAAAACAGTCATAACTGTTATGATTAGAACCGGTAGATCCATCCTCCCTGACTTCACAATCAAAACTGACACTTTCAGGGACGACCGGGATGGCGCACTCAATGATAAACAGGCATGACCATGTGACGTCATCAAAAAGATACTTGGCACCATGACCGCTCTGCTTGCTTTCGTGTGGCGCTAGTGTACATTTTTGAATTTTGCGAATTTATTTAAATTTAAATTTCAAATTAATACAAAGTTTACATTTAATATATAAAACTTTATTAACATACAAAGTTCAGTGTTACAGTACAAAAATACAAAAAAAAATAAATATAAATATAAAAATATAAAATATAATATAATGTAATATATAAGGTAAAGGAGGCTAACATTGACAGTAGGGTAACATTGACACATCTTTGAAAATGGCTTTTAAAATTTTCATAGTAAGTCACAGAACGCTGTTGATTAGCTCTAAAAATAATGTATATGACTACTGTAGATAATATCACTATCCATCGCTCGTAGCTCGAAGCTTAGGGCTTATGGCGTATGGATACCGACGTGTTGTTTTTTATATGGTGACAATTCGTGTTTGAAACTTCCATTCTAAGAGGTTTTTACCTGCAATTCGCGTATCATTTCATGCACAATTCGTTTTTTTTAAGAAAGCGAGGAGGTCATTTTACTTTTCCGGACATTACAGACAAAAGTTACGTCCTTGCTACAGATATAGTACGCGTGCTGCCTCAACCACAAATTCGTCGTGACATGTATTTTTTTCAAACAAATTTTTTCGATGCGGAGTAAAATTCTTTAATTGTTAATTAATTGCATGTATATTATAAATTTTCTTAAAATTACAATAAAGTTCACTCTTATGTTATTATTCCTTTATTTACTACCTAGTATTTACTTATAATAAGAATAGAAGAATTATTTATCACTAAAGAAATAATTGGTTTCATAAAAATGCACTTTTGACCAATTTTTTTAAATAAATTTAAAATTGTCAAATTATAAAAAGAAAGTTCTATGTCAAAATTAAATTCCTATATTGTAACATTGCCATTTCAATGCATAAAGCAAGAAAAAACAAGGCATGTCAATGTTACCCACATGTAGGGTAACATTGACTAATTATGGTATATACATATATATTAAATATTTTCAATACCGTTTATGATAATCAATAAATTACTTTACATTTTAGAAACTAATATATGAAGCTAATTTTTCTGCTAAGAAAAAATAAATTATAAATCTTAATAAAATTTAAAAAAATTAATAACTAAAGATGTGTCAATGTTTGACGGTTTTACCTTATATATATATATATATATATATATATATATACAAATATAAAATATTAATTGCACATTTTACAAATAAATAAATAACAACTTGAAAATACTCATTATTAAAGTTAAGTTATGGTACTTGATTTATTAAATAGTTGATGTATTCCGATCTCAATAAAAAATTGCTATTACTTAATTTTTTTTTTAAAAATTAGAAATATATTTTATAATTTCTTATTATCTCACCAACCATTGGTTAAGCAAATGGATGCAATTTTTTTGCTAAAAAATTCTGTTTTACAGAGTTAATAAAAACCTGTATACACGTATGAATGTAAAATAAATAAGAGGAAAAAATAATATATGATCTTTTTAAAAATTATTACTACAAGACACTCGGTCTCATAATAAAAATATGTTTCTTATAACGGATTTCTTCAATCTAAAAACTCGTATAGTTGAAGGTGCATGCATATCCATAGAAAATAATATTGTATGTTAAAATTGAAAAAGATATTGTTAAATCATATGTTTTCGCAATAGTAATATTTGATAGAATACCGAAACGTTTTATAGAATAGAATAATATAATTCAAGTAATTTATAGCAAACATAATTGACACGATTGTCTCACACAAACATCATAATAAACAACTTTCTGAAAGAGTTTTAATATTTTAAATATATCAAAATTTGCCACATCTCATCTTATGATAAGTTCCCTGTGTTTGTTGGGCGACTACAATTAATTTCATTCATTCAATTTATTTAACAAAATAATTGATATGAATATAAACGGTGTATATAATAACAAAATATTTTTTATGTTTATAGTAAATATAGAATTATTATTCGTTCTTTACTCATATGTTCAAATTTTATTTATGATTTTATGCATTATGCATTGTTCGATTGAAATGAAAATATAAAATATAGAGCAAAAAAATAGATAATTCATATTTTTCATTTAGTGGTTACAATATAACCTTACCATAAATAATATAAAAAAATTCCGGATTTGGAAACCGACATTTCTTTTGATTTTGGTACTGGACGCAAGACGGTACGCAACAAGGATATTGGATCTATAAAAAAATATTATACATTACAAAATTGCCATAAGATACATACAGGGTATTAATTTCAATAGCTTTTTTATTCATATGCAGTAATAAAATGTTTAATTTACCTTCCTAAATATCAAATAATATTTATAAAAGAAAGCCGTGTACGAAAGCGCCCAATTATCGTCAGCAAAAAAACACAAATCAGTTGAAAATCCAAATCAAGTACCAAAAACACAGCCAATGATAAACCAAATTATCCAGTATTCCAAATCCAATTTGAAAATCGCAAATAGAGGCAGGGTCCAAATATTTTAAAAAAAGTATCACGATCGCAAAACTCAGTTCGCACAATATTTCGCATAATATTTCGTTTTCCAACATGTACATATATTTTCTACCAAGGTCGTCCCTGTTTCTACCTGATAAATTTTTGACATTTCTAAACAAAAATCGTCTTGAAATATTAATTGCTTTAATTAATTTAATTAATTAGTTTAATTAAGCTAGTAACGAATAAAAAACCATTTAAAAAACTTGGCACCGGGACCAACAGATGGCGCCACTACGGTTCATATTCTGCTATTCAAGTGAAAACTCCCCTAATCTCCCTGGACACTTTATTGATCAATATTATTGTGTGGTGTGAGGGCTACCCCTTTTTCTATATATTGCGTCAATAATATTGCTTCAATAATATTGACCGTGTAAGGTAGGCTTAAATGAAATATAAAATAAAATGCGTTTTCAGTGCGATTTGACAGTTATAAGTTGTAATTTTGACGGTTACGAGGTCATTGAAACTTTGCCGTGTGTGGCGCTGACAGTGTGTGAGTGTGATGTGACAGCTGGTGAAATCACAGAAGGAAATGATGTTGATGTTGTTGTTGAAGAAGAGGTAACGTTGCGTATACTTAATAACCACAACAACAGCAGGTAGAATACGAAAGAGGACACATGTGTGCGTACATGTAAACGTGAATAAATGAAGGTTTTGTTTTGGTTGTTGTTGACATAAATCATGAAGGTAGAAGAAATAGTAAGTTTTGTTTTTAAATTATGTTATTTATATAGTTTTGTATAGCCCAGTATGTTTTAGGAATGCGATGATGTTTTTCGGCTCGTAATTGTTCGACAGTTAGTGTTACGAGAGTAGACAACAGATGGCGCCAGCAGTCAATACGCGACACAGCCCAGATGACGACAAATAAGCGCCAAGCTGTCAAATAAGCAACCTCACATAAAGCAATATATTATCTTTGTAATACCAATAGTATTAACACAATATACAATTATTAAGCAAGTAAAGCCTTTTATTTACATATTGTCACATGGTGTCAGGTGTGAAAACTTTGTGAAAGATTGTATATGAAAAAAAAAGAAGAAAGACAAGATGAACGCGTTACCAGCACCAGAACCTGTCAAAATAAACGACAAAGCAGAGAATAATTGGAAATTATTTAAGCAACAATGGATAAACTACAGCATAGCTACAGAGCTAAGTAAAAAATCACATGAAATACAAGTAGCTACATTTCTTTCTATTATAGGCAAAGAATGTTTAAACGTTTATATACACATTGACAAAGGAAACAACGACCAAACGAAAGTTAAAGGTATAATCGAAACTTTGGATACGTATTTTACACCTACAGTAAATACGATTTATGAAAGATATATATTCAATTCAGCAGCACAAGGAAATGATGAAAGTATATTAGAATATGTAAATAGGTTAAGAAAACTTGCAAATACATGTGATTTTGGCACATTACACGAAGGATTAATAAGAGACAGGCTGGTACTAGGAATATTAAATAATGAAACTAGGAAAAGATTACTGAAAGTTTCAGATCTAACTTTACAAAAAGCAATAAATATGTGTAGAACAGACGAGGTCACCGAAGAAAGATTAAAAACAATGGAAGAAAAAGGAAAAGAAGATGTACACTTTATGAAACAGAAAAATAAGCAAGAAACGAGAAAACAGAATCAGAATATGAAAAAACAGCAAAAAACCTTTTATAATGCAGGAACAAAATGCAAATATTGTGGTTATGTACATATACATGACAGACAAAAATGCCCAGCATTTGGAAAAACCTGTAAAGCATGCGGAAAAGAAAATCACTTCCAATCAGTATGCAAGTCAAAGATATACAAGCAGAAACAGAAACAAAATGTACACCAAGTGGAAACAGATGAAAGCACAGTCGAAACAGAATCCATTTACAACATCAACAAGTTAGAAGCGAACAAGAAGACATGGTATGTCAACGTGACAATGCAGTACACAAACAACGAAGCACATAAAATGAAATGTCAGATAGATACAGGGGCAAGTTGTGATGTTATGTGCTACGACAACTTTAAAAAATTAGGCACCAAGCAAAGCCTGAAACCAAGCAGTACCAAATTAAAGTTATACGGAGGTGAAATAATAACGCCGATCGAAGAAGCTATAATAACATGCAAGTACAAAAATAAGAAAATTAAAACAATTTTTCAAATTATTAAAACAGAATGCACCTGCAGTCCACTACTATCAGCAAAAACAAGTGAGAAGTTAAATCTTATACAAGTAACAGCAGATCTATGCAAGATAGAAGCGGAAAGTACGGATAGACAGAAAGAAAACATAATTAAAGAGTATGAAGACGTATTTCAAGGAATAGGTTGTCTGCCCGAAGAATATCATTTGGAAATAGATGAAACTGTGACACCAGTTCAACAAATTCCACGTAGAGTACCAATAAATTTTAAAAAGGAATTAAAAGAATATTTAGACAAATTAGAAAAAGACAATATCATAAAGAAAGTAACAAGACCTACGAAATGGATAAGTAACATAATTGTAGTCAAAAGGGACAATAAGATTCGCATGTGTCTTGATCCCAAACCACTAAATACAGCTTTGAGAAGATCTCAATACCAGATTCCTACGATAGATGAAATACTACCGGAACTAGCAAACGCTAAAATTTTTAGTGTGATGGACGCAAAACAAGGATTCTGGCAAATCAAACTAGACAAAGAAAGCAGCTACTATACGACCTTCTGGACGCCGTTTGGTAGATACAGATTTCTAAGATGTCCATTTGGCATATCCACAGCACCAGAAGAATATCAACGAAGGCAATATGAACTACTAGGAGATTTAGAAGGAATAAACGTTATAGCAGATGACATTTTGATCATAGGTAAAGGTAAAACACAAGAAGAAGCTGAAGCAGATCATGATAAGAAGATCAAGAAACTACTGAATAGAGCAAGAGAGGTTAATTTAAAGCTGAACAAAGAAAAATTTAAATACAAATTGAAAGAAGTAACATATATGGGACATACACTGTCAACAGAAGGAGTGAAACCAGATAAAAAGAAGACAGAAGCAGTACGGAATGCACCACAACCGCAAAACATAAAAGAACTTCAAAGTTTTCTTGGTTTTATCACGTATTTAGCAAGATACTTGCCGACTCTGTCAGCAGTATGCACGCCGTTAAGAGAAATAATTAAGCAGAAAGAATGGAACTGGAACAGAGATGCCGAAGAAGCATGGAAAAAGTTAAAGAACATGGTTGAGGAGGCTGCAACTCTAAAATACTATGACATGAATAAAGAAGTAACCATACAATGTGATGCAAGTAGTTTTGCATTAGGAGCAACACTTATGCAAGAAGGAGAGCCAGTTGCATATGCTTCTCGTGTACTAACACAGACAGAAACAAAATATGCGCAAATAGAAAAAGAGACACTAGCATTGTTATTCGCGTGCGAAAGATTCTCTCAATACATATCGGGAAGACAAATAGTACATATCGAAAGTGATCATCAACCTCTTGAAACAATTTTCAAAAAATCTATATTATCGGCACCGTGCAGATTACAAAGAATGATGTTAAGACTGCAACGTTTCAACCTAGACGTAAAATATAAAAAAGGTTCAGCAATGCACGTAGCAGATTATTTATCAAGAGCACCATTAAAAATTAAAACAACAGAAAGCAACAAAGAAGAATACATACATTATATAGGAGGAAACTTGATTGAAGAAATAATGAACATCAATATGGCCGAGCACGTAAATGTGACGGAACAAAGATGGAATCAAATAGCAACAGAAACCAGTAAGGATGACACTTTACAAGAACTAAAATCAATCATATTACAGGGATGGCCAGAAGAAAAAAAATCCATCAAACCAGACCTAGTCAAATATTGGAATTTTAAAGAAGAATTATCAATACAGGATGGAGTACTGTACAAAGGCGAAAAAATTATAATACCAAATAGTATGAAGAACGAAATGCTTAAAAGAATTCATGCAAGTCATGCAGGAATCGAAGCATGTACCAGAAAAGCTCGAGAAACACTATATTGGTACAAAATGGCAGAGGATATAAAAGACTATATTTTAAGATGCTCGATATGTCAAGAATTCCAAACCAATCAAAGAAAAGAACCATTGATCTCAGAAGACATTCCAAATTTGCCATGGTCCACAGTAGCAATCGATATTTTCACACTGGATACAAAAAATTATCTAGTTATCACCGATTATTACAGCGACTTTTTCGAATTAGAAAAACTTAAGAATATGACAAGTGAACACGTTATTAAAAATATAAAAAAAAATTTTGCTAGACATGGAATCCCACACATAGTGATATCAGACAATGGGCCACAGTTCGACTGTAAACAATTCAGACAGTTTGCAAAAGAATGGGAATTTTTTCACAAAACTAGTTCACCATATCACTCAAAAGGAAACGGAAAAGCAGAATCATCGGTTAAAATAGCTAAAAGAATAGTAAAAAAAGTACAAAGAGAAAATAGCGATTTATATTTAGCACTTTTAGAACATAGAAATATTCCAACGGAAGAAATACAACTTACACCAGCGCAAAGACTGATGGGACGAAGAACAAGAACACGAGTACCTATCACAAAGCAAAAATTAAGACCAAAAATACACAACGATGTCCAAGAAAGAATAAACCTAAGAAGAAAAAAACAACAATTTTATCATGACAAAGGAGCGAAAGAACTGAGAATTCTTGAGGGAGGCGAAACAGTTAGAGTTAGAAATAAAGAAGGAAAATGGCAAGAAGGTAAAATTAGAGAAGAGATATCGCCAAGATCATATAGGGTACAAGTAGAAGGAACAAATTACCGCAGAAACAGAATAGATATACGATCAAGTCCAACCAATAAAGAAATCGAGAAAGTAGAAGAAAGACGACAAAATCGAATACAAAATGAGGAACCACAGGAAATAAGACAACCAGTAACACCAAAAGCACTAAACAAAGGTAGTGTATATGAATCGCATAATGAACAAGAAGAAAGAAGATCGGAAGAACAAAATGGGTCAGCAACATCCGAAGAAGTGAGCAAACCAACTTTTACAAGAAGTACCAGAGAAAGACGACCACCCAAGTATCTTCAGGAATATATAACAAATTCGCCAAAGAAGAGGGGATGTTACGAGAGTAGACAACAGATGGCGCCAGCAGTCAATACGCGATACAGCCCAGATGACGACAAATAAGCGCCAAGCTGTCAAATAAGCAACCTCACATAAAGCAATATATTATCTTTGTAATACCAATAGTATTAACACAATATACAATTATTAAGCAAGTAAAGCCTTTTATTTACATATTGTCACAGTTAGTTAAGCGAATCGATTGTAATATGATGTTTATTTCTATAGTAACAATATTTAACACAGTTGCTGAAGATGTGTAATATTGTCAGTTCGCATACCGGTTTGGCAGCCGACGCTGCCGCCGCTGAATCCAACAGATACGGATATGTTAGTTTGCTATGGCCGCAATGTATACGTGTAAGTTTCGCCTGGTCTATTCGGTTCATATTTTTGCATATATCCGCCGCTTTATTCTCATATGAGATGGTTGCACAACTCCTATTCAAATAGAAAGTATGAGTGTGCAGATGTTGTCATGTGATCATAGCGGACATTTTACTCCATCTAATTAAATAAATCTTGTTGCAGAACAAGTTTAGTGATGTGATTGCCCGGATCGAAGTCAGGAGATGATTGCATCGTTACGGCGCGGTTAGCCAAATCATTGGCAATCTCATTGCCCGTAATGCCAGTATGGGACGGTACCCATATAAAAGTGGTGTTTTTATGCCAAACTGGATATGCATCTTATATAAAAAGTGATGGATGTAGCTAACCGTTGGATCGGTATGTCCATAGCTGTTTGCATGATTCGATATCGCATAAAGCGAACAGATCGAATCAGATACGATGACCAGCTGAGTAGCTGAAGCAGTGATGGGGGAAGAAGAAAGAGCGATAGCAGCACCTGCAGTAGCAGCAGCAGCAGTCCCACCAGTACCATTTCGCAGCATTAGCAGAAGTATTTATGTTTTTATAAAAGTTTCTAATAGCAAGAAAAATCGCTATTAGTTCAGCAGAGTAAATTGAACAGATTTCAGGTAAGTGGTGTGATTTCCGATCATTCTTTGACGAGTCGTAAATACCGCATGCGACCTTATTGTTCTGTGATAGCTTTGAGCCATTTGTATAAATAATTGTTGTTGTAGATGTTGTTGTTGTCGCTGTTTGATCGTTATAATCTTTACCATCATTCTGAAATGTCCGAATTATCTCGTTAAAGAGATTTTTGTAAAGTGCTTGTAGTGTATCACACTTCTTGAATTCAGTCAAAGAAAGATTGAACACAAGATAGTTGGTATTAGAAGAAGAAGAAGAAAATGATAATGAGGAGATCAACCATCTTGGCGGGAGCAACGATTGGCTTTTATTTATAGCAGCTGGAATTAAGTAATGATTTTTATTGATATTCTTATAGTTATAGAATAATAGCAAGAATACACGGAATCAGGTATAATTTTTCAATATTTTTTACCATACCTTAGTGCTACTGTTGTTTTAAGATCGATTTTTCATTGTATTAGCTCAATTGTTTTATGTGTCAGAGCCAGGTATTAGCTAAAATTGTATTTAAAATTGATCTTAAAATAACAGTTACTAACATATTAATTATATTAGTGTAGTTTTAGTTACGTACTAATATTATGGATGGTAGTACAAACTCGGGTTTAAAATGTTTTAGTTCATTTATTTAGCTTTGGTCTTATGACAATAAATTATGTTAAAATCCGTATTAGTTATAACCGATCGAGTATGTAGTACCAGTCTTTATATATATTTACTAACAGCATGCGCATGACCCGCTCATAATTGGTGCCTTGACGTGGCGAACGGGCTTAATTGGAAAATATGTTTAAAATATGAAACAATTATTTTTGAAATAAAATTTGATATAAACACATTTAAACGCAAACATATATTCCATTACCAAACCAATTGCAAGAACAATATTTTATCTTTTATTTATTAATGTTTGTTTTATGATTTAACAAAGCGATTCGATTGTTGATTTAGAAGAAAAACCTGGTCCATATACATTTCAATAACACACTATATTTCGATGAACAATTGTATAAATGATATAAATGTGAATAAAGCAAATAATAAATAATGTTCTTTTATTCATTTATTTCTTTCTTTCATTTATTAGAAAATACAGATAATATTTCAATATTTATTATTTAATCGTAACATGTCAAATTATTAAAGAAATTATTCTTGTAAGTTTATAAACGGGATCAAAATCTATTTATAAATAAAATGATACATAAATCTAAAATATTTATAATTTTCTAAATATATCGAAAAATAAATAATAATAATAATATATAATAATAATAATAATATTACATTATACATAAAAGCGTATTGTAATGTAAAGCGTATTTTAATATCTATGAATATTGCGCCCTGAGCGAATATGAACATCGGGTATTCTCGGTTAGAATCGTCTTGATATACAGTCGAAATCTCTGAATGTGATTTTTCTCTATCTGCCTCTTGCCCTGCTATGCGCTGCCCTGCGTTGCCATGCGCTGCAATGCTGCAATCTCTGGATCCACCTTTACTTTGGTCGAATCGTGAACGTAATAATACAATGGAGTCGATATGGAAACAATATATAACAAATCAAGCTATCAAAAGCTGCCCAAATCGCGAAGAAACATGAACAAATTTACCAGAAATCACTACAGTAAAATGAAAAACGGTAAGTCTACCAGGAAATATGTAACATGTTATTTTCAAAAAGAATTTATATTTTATATTAAGTCACCTTCAGATACTACAATGCATTAAAATATACAATATGAATGAATAGAACAAATGAGTACAATGTGACAATGGAGGGTAAAATATGAGTCTACCGAGTGTGAAAAGTGTTCAGTACGAAAGTTTTTGACAGATGCTTCTGAAGTGTGATTGCCGAAAAGTCTTTGTGTGTGAATGTGTTTGGTAAGGTCTCTACCGATAATGTCAAAAGATAAAGGTGGTGCTTGTGATTCTGAAATAAAGTTGCTCTGGTCTGAGCAGTGCTAAAACCAGACGTTCTGGTTGTAAGAGAAATTATGAGTTGTCTGTATTGTGTTTAAATAGCAAATTTTAAAAAATTGTAACTGGTGTCAAAAGATTTGTTAAGTAAACCAACCAACAATTCATGGCCAAACGCAGGCGTTTGCGATTGCGGCTCTGCTAATTCTAACACCGCTAAACATTTCAGAACCACACACAGCACAGCACAGCTCACATGCGCTAGGTGAATATTAATAAAAAGTTGGAAATTATTTGCTATTCAACACTGTAATGATAAGCGCACATTTTCATGGCAACCTTTATTTTATAACCAAAATAATTATAAATTGCGATAACTTTCTAATATGTAACTGTACAGTAAAAATGTGTAACGAGATATTGTATTTATATGAGGTCAAATGTACATATGAAAGAACGTAAGTTAAGGTTTAGTTTGAGTAGATTTTTAATGAATGTACAAAGTATTTAAATATATATATAGTATGTATGATTAAATAAAAACAATAAATGCACTGTAATTTGTTTCCAAAATTCATATGTAGTTTTAAATATTACAGGGTAAAATTATATAAAAATTTATACTGTAGTTAGTTTTATGATTATAATTCCAAAAATACCTATATGTCATTTCATATATTTTTATATTATAAATCAAATTCAATCAAATAAATCAAATATAATTTTGGTAAATTTCTAATTTATAAATATTTTTCAGTTCATATGAACAAATAAATATTTAAAATTTCGAAAATAATATTTGATGTGATAAATATTTTGACTGGTTCAATTTTCAAATTAGCAAAATAATATATATTACAATTAATTTAGATTCATATGATCTCCTACTATAGAAAAAATAAATATTTTAAATACTCAAAAATAATAATTGGATAAAATCGTGAATACGTATTTTTTTTAATAATTAGTAATATTACCTAAAGCAAATAAACAAAATTTTGCTTGAATATAGCAAACAATAAAAAATAACATAGTATATATTTCTCAACTCATTATATTAAAATAAAACGGTTGTAGTTCTGTATTAATATTTATTAATAATCGACGTTTTGACATACTCAATGTACATCTTTATCAGGAAAATTGATACAAAATACAGTAAATAAATAGAATCTAAAAACAGCACTACAACCAAAAGGCCGTTTTATTTGAATAAAAGAAATATTTTATTTTAATGCAAGAATGAAAACATGTTTATAGTCAGTGGCGTAGTCCCCTGTACTCGTAGTTCAGCGGAAAAGGCGTTCGGAAATCGAGAGATTTTGGGTTCGATTCCCGCCAGATAACGGAATTTTTTCATTTAGTATTTCGACTTTAAAAATATCAAATATGTACTTGTAATGTTTGTAATTAATATTCAATAGATTCACTAAATTGCATTCATCATTAAATATATAGGTACCACTTTGAAATTCATGCCCCCTCAATTATTATTTGTAAATAGAATAATAATTCGTATATACAGTATATCTGAAAAAGTTGGCAACAAATGGGCAATTTATTTTTATTATTAATTTTACAAAAATAATTATTCTTCATTAATATCTCTGCGTCATATATAAATTAATAATCAAGAATCAAATCTGTAAAATATTTAGTGGTATACAGGGAAAATAAAAAATATTGATTTATGCTGAAGAGTAAAGTGCTTTTAAATTTAAATACAGGACAAAATCTCATTTGAAAATGTTGATTGGAATTAAAAATTATGTTCAAGTTTAGATTCATGGCTTTCTAATAATTAATTAATAAATTTAAAGTAAAAAAAGACTACTAAATAATTTAGTATTTGTTGGATTATTTGTTGAATAAAATAAATCACAAATTAAATTAAAAATAAATGCACTCACTGATTACATCACCCATTTTCTCATGGCAAATTTGATAAACTTTTACTACGTTTTGCAAGAATTATCAATAATAATTAATTAATTAATTAATTAAATTATTAAATGGTTAGATTATTAAATAATTAATTAAATTAATTATTAATTAATTATTATTAAATTATTAATTAATAAATGGTAGATATTATTTATTATTAAATACATTACAAAGAATGAAAATATCATACCGCAAGAAAAAATTACCTATTGTGTGTAAAATATTGTCAACTAATATTGTAAATTTATACAATAATTCGATAGTTACATATTTACATTCCAATTTCAATTGCCTACATAAGCGACTAACTTTTTCGTCAATGGCTTGTTTATACATAAACTGTTTGTACGCAAATAGTACTTTACTCAAACAAAATAATAATTCTGTTTTTGGTATAATATAAAATTTGAATGTATTTTCATGTAGTTAATAGAAACCTTATTTGAAAATATTAAATACAGAAATAAAAAGCGACAGTTGGAAAAATTATGATAATGGGATATGCTAATGAGATTTAAAAACAATATTATGCATTTAATAATTTTGAAAATTAATTATAAATTAACGTATATGCCTCAAATGCTAGTGATTCAGTAAGTGAAGACAGTGAATTTGACAAATAAAAAATATATGTAAATTAATTATTATTACTTTAGAATTGGAAGTACTCGTATTAAAATATTTGTTTTTTTTTCTGATATTTGATCTCCTTATACATGTATAATTTATTAATTTAGAACAAATTTAAATAAAAATATTTGTATATTTTTGTAACATAACGTGCTACTTCAAATAAACTTTCTTAAACATATTCTTGTTTTGGTTTTGTTTTTTTAATTTAATTAATAATTTTATATTAAAAATATTAGTATATATTTGTAACAAATTGTGCTGCTATAAATAAAAATATTTAAATACATCTCTGTTTCATACAATGTCTCTTTTTACTTATACTGGCAATAATCCAATGATAATACTATGCTGAGAAAGTTGATAACTCTAAATATAATATATATTAACTAGCTTTCCCGTCGCGCGTTGCTGCGAAACTGCGCAAAAATTCAGTATTTGATAGATAACTTTCTCGTCGCGCGTTGCTGCGCAACTGCAGCTTTCAAATCTTTTTGAAATCTTTTGAGAACCAAGATGAAATCGTAGAAAGATGAAACTTGCCTATTCTCAAATAGGGAATGAACCAATTAAAATGACACCACTCTCATCAAAATCGGTTCAGAGGTTTGCACATTTTTTCTCAATGTAAAAATGTCACTTGTGTATATAAAATCTATATCAATATAAACAATGTATTTATAGAAACAAAACAAAATTAAAATATCTATTACTAGATTCTTAAAATTCTTGAATATACTGAGTGGTTCGAAATTTGCGTTTAGAATTGTTATAGTTCGTAAAAATCTCATTGTTTTATGTTCTTGATAAATTATAGATTACTTACCTAGTAGATAATAGCAATAAATGGTTAATATTCTATAATTAATTAGTTTATGTCAATGGTGACTCTTTTTACCAGTTTGACTGAAAGGAAAAGGGATATACGATAGTTCTCAGTTCTATAACATTTTAAAAATTTTAAGTATTTATATATATATATATATATATATATATATATATATATATAATACATTAATCTGGTTAGTTGATAGATATATCATTTAAATACAGTTAATGTCCTCGATTGCTCAGTGGTAGAGCATTCGCCCGGCAAGCGAAAGGACCCTGGTTCGATCCCAGGTCGAGGCGATATGAATTTTTCATTGTCAGATTACATATTCCTTTATGATTATATTTGAGTATATATATATATATATATATATATATATATATATATATATATATATATATACGGAAATTCTTAGATATCGGATCTGAAGTTAGTTTATGAGGGTGTTTAGATGAGCATTGTTCGCACGCTCGCTCGGTCGTCCACATTTTTTTATTGTTATTCCTCATAGACCATTTATTCGAGTTGCACCAAATTTTCAGGGTATGTTCAGTTAGTACCTAAGATAGGCAAATAAATGTTTTTTCTGTGTTGCCAATTTTTCTAGAAAAAATTACTAAAGTTTTAAAAAATTTATTGTAGCTACATTTCTTCTAGTGCCCACAAAAATTGTGTAATTTTATTACCGTAAAGTGTTGCCAACTTTCCGAGATGTAACCGAAATATTTAAAATATAATTTAGGCTTTAATATTCATACGAAATGAATTAAATTTTCACAAAAGATTTTGCTGTTTCCCACGAAAATTATATAATTGTAAATAGCGTAACCTCACAGTCAAAGTATTAATAATACACGTTTTTGTAAACAGTCGGCTTAACCCGGCACTTATAGTCGCGCGGTAAACTCACACGAATGCACTGTGCCACCGACACCGTTTGTGGCTAGTACCCTATAGCCGCGAAAGGCTCGCGTAGCGACACGTCTCACCAACACTTGCGATTCACTCACAATTCTACCTAGAGAACAACCTCGTTAACTCACTCGACGCGTACCTACTTGGTTCAAAGCTATAACTCGACTGCTCTTACGTTCGATGCAATATAGGGCCTACCCCCGCGCACTAATTCGTCTCCCCACTGCTAAACTTAACCGTCGCCAAAGGAATGCAGCCTGTAGACCCTGCGCTCTCCCCTTCACCTATACCACGACAAAGCTGACATTGTTACACTACCCCCTTCTCAGCTAGAGCTATCTCCTGAATAGCTCATGTATCCTCAAGGTAGCCTTGTCGCGTGCCTTCCTTTGGGGTAAACATCGTACATTTGGAGCGGCTGGTTCGTTGTTTGCCGTGGACTCCACTCGGTTGGATGTAGACGCTTTGTAGTTATCGTCGTTACGTTCCGGTACTCGTTCCGTCAGTGCGGAGGACTCTGCTTCTATAACCGTGTCAAATCCGTGGTTAACATATTCAACTTCCGGTCCTGGAACAGAAATTTCGTGCATAGTATGGTCCTCTACTTCGTACGAATCATTAATTTGGGGCGCTGTTTCCACACTTGTAGATTCGACCAGATTACCGGTGTTTTCGTTAACCTCCTCGGGTGAGGTACCGGTGGAATCAGAGAGATTTACCTCGGCTTGATAACCACTTACGTTCAAAGGAGTTAACGTATTAGAGGAAGAGGTATCACTCCCGGATTGAGAATCGTAAAACTCGTCTTCTTCATAATCGTCCGCTATTGGTCCGACGGGATTAATTGTTTCTTCAGGATCAAAAACACTCATCGGAGAGGACGGGTAGGATCGAGGACTAGAAATATCACTAGAACTTGCAGGCGGAATGTCATTGGAGGACGCAACGGGTGCCCGGTTCTTTAAGCGATAAATTCTTATAATAACATTTGTCCCGAAAAATGCTCTTCTTATTAAGTCTTTTACCTTCGTGATGCGACGGCCATCCAACCCACAAGCGATCATAGGCATAGCAATTTTTGTAAGATGCAGTTCCTCCGCTTTTCACCGGAGAGTACGTAAACTCTGAAGTATATGCTCATAACTCGGCTTGTCCTTGAATTCAGCTTTCGTAACTAGATAGAAAATAGGACGACCCCGATAATGGAGTACGCCAACGTCGCCCACGGGTAATGACTGTTGTCGTAGTAAGTTTAAACTCTGAAATCTTCGTCGAAATTCCTTTGCAATTCCGGCACTTATCTGTAGATCAGCAGATACACAATGTGCCAACGCAAATTCCGGGGGAGCATCAAATAGGTTTCCATATACTTCTTCGAGTTGTAACAAAGGTTGCTGTTCAAGGACCTGAGGTTTTTCGTTTGAAGGAACTTTCCGTGGTCTTCCAGGTTTACGTCTACCACGCTCTTCCCGGTCAGCTATGTCTGACACTGGAACTTCAACGCATACTTTTAAACGGTCTGCATGTACGACCAACCGTTTGTGCTTAAACATATGATGTTGAATGCGGTATGTGTTTAAACCCATTTCTTTAATAATGATAAAAGGACCGGTCCATGGGCGATGTAGTTTCTCCGATTCACCCACTCGTGGAGTGGGTTGATGTAGCCAAACACGATCTCCCCTTGAAAAATTAACTTGACGTGCAGTTTTATCGTAGGCAGATTTTTGTCGTTGATGGGCTGCTTGTAAATGGTGTCTGGCTGTCTCATGTGCTCGGTCTAACGACTCTCTTAATCGAGTTAGATATTCATTTGTCGAAACGTGTGTTTGACCCGGTGGAAGGCCGTATTGAATGTCGGCTGGTAGATTAATCTCGCTCCCAAACATTAATACGTTAGGTGTGTGTTTGGAGCTGTCATGTTGACTAGCCCGATATGCCATAAGGACGTGAGGTAGCTCCACATCCCATGTTTCCTGTCGTTCGCCAGCCCAGTGGCTGAGCATAGATAGGAGGGTTCTATTGAACCTTTCTACCATGCCGTCCGATTGTGGTCGGTATGGAGAAGTGCGCGTTTTCTCAGATCCCATCATTCGGCATAACTCGGCGAATAAGTCCGACTCAAATTGCCGGCCCTGGTCCGTATGAACTTTTTCTGGAGCGCCAAAACGGCAAATAAATTCGTCCAGGAATATACGGGCTACCGTTTCGGCCGTTTGGTCCGGCATGGCGAATGCCTCGGTCCACTTAGTAAAATAATCAGCAATTACTAAGATATACTTATTTCCTCGATCGGTTTCTTTCAACGGCCCTAATATGTCAATGGCTACTCTTTCGAGACGTCGCTTAGGTACAAATGTTTGTAAAGGTGCTCGAGCTGTAGGAATGGGTGCTTTTCGTCGGTTACAGTCTTCGCATTTCTTGCACCAACTCTTCGTATCTCGACTCATCTGTGGCCAATAAAAACGTGTACGTAGGCGCTCCAGAGTTTTGTTTGTTCCTAAATGTGCTCCAGCCGTGGAACTATTATGATATTCCTTCAATATATCTTCCACTAACGTTTTTGGAATGACAATTCGATTTCGTTTTTGTGTCGTATCCACCGGCGGGACGCAAAGGAGGTCATTCCCATATAACAGCGGTTTCAGCTTCCACAAATCTCGCAGTTCGTTAGTGTGGTTGGACTTATACTTCACTCGAGTCTTTAACTCGTGAATGACGAGCTTACATAACTCGTCCGTCTTTTGTGCCTCACCTATAGACAAGGGTGGGACAAAAGGATGTACGTCTTCTGCTATACAAGCTTGAGTGTCATTATTTTTAATTGTATTAAGTCCACATTGGCCGCACGGGTAACGAGATAGTCCGTCAGCATTGCCATGCTTAATACCCGGTCGATGTTCGACTTCAATGTTGAATTCTGCCAGGATTTCTAGCCATCGTGCCACTTGACCTTCGGGTTCACGAAAGTTCTTCAGCCATATCAAACAGTTGTGGTCAGTACGTGCTACAAACCGTGTTCCAGTTAGATATCCTCGAAAATGTTTACAAACATTCACCAATGCCAATAGTTCGCGGCGTGTCGCGCAATATTGTCTTTCGGGTTTCGTCAATGCCCGGCTATAGTACGCAATAACCCTTTCCTGACCATCTTGCACTTGACTAAATACACCACCAATGCCAGTACCGCTGGCGTCAACGTCTATAATAAACGGATCATCGGGTCGCGGATAAGCCAATATTGGAGCTGTTACCAAATGGCGCTTGAGAGTACGAAACGCGATATCGCACGATTCAGTCCATGTATATTTCTCTCCTTTATTTAATAACTTATGTAGCGGATCTGCGATCGTAGCAAAACCTTTTATAAATCTGCGATAATACGAAGCTAGTCCCAAAAACGCACGCAATTCAGTGAGATTTGTTGGTACAGGCCAATCCCTTACCGTTTGGGTTTTCTTCGGATCCGTAGTAACTCCTTCAGCACTTACTATATGTCCCAGAAATTCTACTTTTCTGTGGAATAACCGGCATTTTCGTGGATTTACTTTCAGTCCCGCACTTCGTAAACGGTCAAATACCGCACACAACCGATTTAAATGTTCGTTAAAAGTTTTTCCAAACACTATCACGTCGTCGAGGTATACTAAAGCAGACTCCCAATTTAATCCGTCCAAGACTACGTCCATCAGACGTTGGAAAGTTGCCGGCCCATTACATACCCCAAAGGGTAAAACGTTAAACTCATATAGTCCGGTTCCCACAGAAAAAGCCGTTTTGCACCGATCCTTTGAATCCACTTCGCACTGCCAGTATCCGGACTGTAAGTCGAGCGCAGTGAAGGAGGTTGCGCCTGCCAGCGAATCCAAGATCATGTCTATACGGGGAAGAGGGTAACTATCCTTGACTGTTACCTCGTTAACTTTCCTAAAGTCAACGCAAAATCTCAAGGATCCGTCCTTCTTCCGAACCAGCACCACTGGAGAACACCACGGTGACACTGACGGGCTGATCACGCCAGCTTCTAACATCCTCTCTATTTCCTCCTGGGCTTGTTCTCGCCTTGCCCCCGGTAATCGTCGTGGAGCCTGTTTGATGGCGTTTTCCAAACCGGTATTTATTCGATGTTTAAGTATTGATGTTCGTCCTAAATCGCGATCACCTTTTGAAGTAGTGTCTCTATATTGATCAAGGCATTGCTTTGCTTGCAGTAATTCACTGTGTGATAGATGTTTTTCTGCTTCGGTCCAGTCAAATTCTTGGCTAGCTGGCATGCCCTCTTCCTTCTCAAGCGTCTCAACAACCAGACACTCGCTTGCTATACCGATGTTTGTGTTCTGGCGTAACGTACGTGATTCGGCTGTTGGGTTCCTCAACAGCACCACCCCTTGATTTCCTTCTACGACGGTACGACCCATTAAGCAGCCAAATTTATTCCAACACTGGGCGGCCGGTTCGATCAGTCGAGGTTGATGGAAATCTTCACTATCAATCCGAACCTGGCATAACATCTCAGTTCTGGCCGGAACAATTACGGTAGCGCAAACTAACACATGCGCAGTTTTTATTGTTTCGGCAATACGTTCACCCCGAAGCTCAATACAGTTCTCGTCTGTATATACCCGACACTTATTTGTTCGTATGAAGTCACAACCCAACACTGCTGGCTCAATTAAATTATCGCATATATTTACCTCGGTACTAATAACCGATCGTCCGAGTGTGATATACACAACTGCAGTCCCTCGTATGGTTAACGATTCTCTACTAGCTTGTAAAACTTTAGAGGTACAGGGTTGTAATCGCCCATTTCCGATTTGTGTCCATATATCTGCTCGAATAAACGAACGTGACGCGCCAGTATCGATAAGAAACGTTGTCTTTTTCCCGTTTATTAGTCCTGTCACTCGCACAACACTTGCACAAGTTGCATGCAGTTGCCCCGTTTCAACCTTTGTCAACGCGCCGGGACCCAGCGAAGACCGAATTAGTTTTTTTCTTAAGTATTCTGTTTTCCCCGTGTTCGATTAACACACTCGCGGGCTAAATGTCCATACCCTTCACATTCGAAGCACTTTATTTTTTTTTTTGTTTCCTCGCGCATTTTATATTTTGCTACTTTCGTATTACCCGAATCCTTTTTGTCGGTTGCTTTAGACCGTGAGAAGTCGGTCAACGTTTTCACTGCATGTGTAAGTTCGTTAATCTTTTCCCGTAATTCAAGTATTTCAGTTTCCGCACGACACTGCGACGCACACATCACATTTTCGGTCGACGTTCCTGCTGGTTCCCTAACTTTTTGTTCGGATTGTACATCGTGTAACGTTTGTTGAATTTTATACACCTCTTGAGCCGCCGAAATCGCCTCAGTCATGTTTCGCGGGTTTTTTCGAATTGTTTCGGTAGCTATTGTTTTACTTAGTCCTTTGAAAAATTGTTTTAATACCAATTTTTCACGTGTTACATTATTATGTTCCGAGAGATTTTAATACCGCCGCGAACGTAGCGATCGATTCGTCCGGTAATTGTTTACGCGAGTTAAAAGCAGTTTCGCCATTGTCACTGTCTTGTTCAAATGCTATCGTCAAAGCCTCGCATATTTGTGCCCAACTATTTCGTGTTGCCTGCGATAGTCCATTATACACGTCTTTCGCCGAATTTTCTAAATGAAATGGTAATGCGGCTTTTTTCTTAGCCTCATTCCAGTCTCTGAATACACAATACGACTCGAATGTTTGTAGCCACTCGCTGAAGTTTCCCATACTAAAACGCGGGCACAAAATGTCACTCATTTTGTGTCTAAACTTCTTTTTACGGTAACTGGTTTGAAACTGTTTACAAAAATTTTATAGTCACTAATTTAAATTCCGATCGCTGCCACCAATGTAAATAGCGTAACCTCACAGTCAAAGTATTAATAATACACGTTTTTGTAAACAGTCGGCTTAACCCGGCACTTATAGTCGCGCGGTAAACTCACACGAATGCACTGTGCCATCGACACCGTTTGTGGCTAGTACCCTATAGCCGCGAAAGGCTCGCGTAGCGACACGTCTTACCAACACTTGCGATTCACTCACAATTCTACCTAGAGAACAACCTCGTTAACTCACTCGACGCGTACCTACTTGGTTCAAAGCTATAACTCGACTGCTCTTACGTTCGATGCAATATAGGGCCTACCCCCGCGCACTAATTCGTCTCCCCACTGCTAAACTTAACCGTCGCCAAAGGAATGCAGCCTGTAGACCCTGCGCTCTCCCCTTCGCCTATACCACGACAAAGCTGACATTGTTACATAATTTTACTACCGTACATGATTACCAAATTTCCGAGAAAAAAAATAAATAAATTTTTAACATTTAAATTTGACTATACTTTTTAGTTGAAATTAACTAAATTTTCACTAAAGATTTTTCTTGTGTCCTCAAAAATTATATAATTTTACTATCTTATTTGGCAATATCAAATTGGAAACCCAATTTTCTAAGAAAAAAATTACTATAATTTCAAATTAAATTTGAATTTACTATTTATCCGAAATTAACCAAATCTTCATAAAAGATTTTGCTAGTGACCACGAAATTTATATAATTTTACTACAGCACAAGTTTACAAACTTTTCGAGAAAAAAATTATATTTTATATAATGAGCATGCAATTGAAAAAAAAAATGTTTTTGCAAAAGTTAGTGTTGGCCTGATAAGATTGTTCGATTATCTTGAGCAAAAGTCTAATAAATGTTTGGTTAAAAAAATGATAGGTAAATGATATTGAAGGTATACATTTGCGTGCACGTCTGATGAGTAACTGGAGTGGTATGACTGAGAAAGTAGCTTGCGTAAGCAAAAGTTTCCAAATAGTAGGAATGGAAGGGCATGTATTTTTAGGTATCATGAATGTGGCTAAAGATAGAGAGTTGCTTGTCTGAATAGGAATGTTTGAAAAAATTAATATTAATGAGTTTGTGCCACATTCTTTTGAGTATACATAGCGTAATTGTGTATGTATGTATTCAGAATTCCTAAATGTACTTCTGTGTCTTTTGAGTACACAATATTTGATTCCATTTATCGACACAATCAGGTCAAACATGAAATTTAATTAATTAAATTAATTTAAAATGTTTGTGCATACCTATCTATTATTTTATTTAATTTTTCTACGTTGACTTGTTATTAAACTGGTAAATTTACTAATGAAACTTGTAATTTCTTGTATTACCCAACCAGATAGAATAGGATCTATATTTACATAACATTTTTTACTTGAAATAATCCTCTAACAAATAGTTAAAATTTTAGTAAGCTCGTTATAAATCATCCTATATTACATATAGGTATATTTTCTTTTATAAAACTTTTATTACTATTTTAAAAATAACATTTATCATCAAATGTAAATATTTCTTCAATTTTTGATCATTTTTATTATATTCGGTATTATAAAGTTTAAATAAACTATTAAAAGTCCTTAATAAATAATTTTAAGTAAAAGTCAAGAAGATTTTTCGCAAAAATTATTTTTAGAAATGCGGTCATAAAGTTTTTCGATGCTTTGTTTTATTTAAAGTAATATCGTTATCGTGTAAAAAACTCTCCTAGCGAGGTGCCAACCAACTTTACTTGCTTGTGTTAAACTGGTTGCATATATGCAGCTGTCTTCTCAGTGAATTGTCTGCTTACGATTAGATAAGTTCTGATAATTCACTTAAATACACTGAATATTTTAACACTTTTCACTCAAAATGACCCCCTAACAAACTGTTAAACACTGTTAATACACTCGTTATAAAAAAATCACCCTCTATATAACATATAAGAATATTTTCTTTTCTAAAACAACTACATAGAAACTCAGTAAATTATATGGAATTTGTATGTTAAGGGCGAATAATAATTCGACTATCTAATCCTGTAGTTATGTACAGGTGACATTTTCTCCAAGTTTTCACAAAAACAGCAATATCTATCGGTCCTATTCTACAATTTTTCAAATTATAGCTAATCATCGGATAACCCCGACATCACCTTTTGCAATAAATGATGGCATTAGGTCTCATCAGGTTTATATGAGTGCTAGAAGAAACTTTTCTGAAAATTTGATCAAAATCGGATAAAGAATGTAGCCGTAATAAATTTAAAAATTTTACTAATTTTTTCTCAGCATTTTTTATTTTGCACTAGATAAATTTAACCTAAAAATTTCATTTAAATTAATTAAACAGTGTAGAAGAAGTTGCAATCACAAAATTTTGACTGACGACCAAGTGACCGAGCGAGCGAGCGGCAATCGAGCGAATTGACGACGCACATCCATACACCAGCATAAACTAAGTTCATATTCGTCATCTAGATGCTGTATAGAAGATTTTTATACCATTTTTTTTATATTTTTTTGCAAATGTTACAGACACCGTACAAAACGCTATATCACTTTTTCATTGCAGTCAAAGTATTAAAAATAGCATATTACTCGAAGTCAAATGTTCTTTTTATATTTCGCCCAAATTACTTGACTTCAAATCTCGCTCAATATAAACAATAAAGACCGTTTTCTGCTCTTCGTAATATAATATATCATTTTTAATCTTTACAGAGTTGACAATGTACCGGTAGCAGATCCTCCATTAATTATTTATAGAATATTATCTTACTATTTTTCTCTAACGGGATTTTTAATAACAGCATTAATTTCTATTCCGATAAGTTGCTATACAAACAAAAATGGCAAGAGGAAATTTGTCGACAAGAAATTACTGAGTTCTATTGTCCATAAAATATTTGCCAAAAACTACAAAGACAAACAAAATAATAAAGAACTAGAGAAATTAAATCAAATCGGTTCTTCATTATGTGTTTATTATTTTATTGTATTTGTATTTAAATAAATAGATATATTTTTTACATATTGTGTTGATTGATTACTTATATAAATATATTTTTTTATTAAATAAAAAATAAATAATCTTATCGAAAAAGATAAGAAAATTTTTCATCGTGTATTATATGCAAGAAATAAATTTCAATTCTTAATACGAATACCTATAGATAAATTTTACAAACATAATTTTCTATTTTCTATATTTATATTATACAATATAAAACAATTTTCTATTCCATATACAAATAGAAAGGCAAAGTAAGTTTAATTTTTAATTTTACAATTAATATTTAATAGATATTATTAAATATATTGCAACAAAAATAGTTTGAATATCATTAAAGGAAAAATCATCGAATTGTTTTCACATTTAAATAAAGAAAATACAGTTTATTTGTGTTATATTGTCTTTTAACATTGTGCAAGAGTTATAGGGAAAAATTGCATATTTTCTCACACGATCGCCATCTTAACTGATACGTATCACGCTACTGCAACAACAGGTGCGTAAATAAATTTTAATTTAACCAATTTTTAATAAAAAAAATATATAATATTGTTATAAGTATGCATGTTTTTCTAATGTCTGTAATATTATTAAAATTAAAATTGTTTGACAGTTTCAAACATAATTATAATCAATAACAATAATATAAAAGTTATAGGTTGAAATTTGACAAGCAACAAATATACTATATGCACTTTGTCTCATACAGTCGCCATCTTTACTGTTATCTATCACCCTATTGTTACGTCAGATCTATGTTAGTTGAGTTCCGATCTTGTTGTCAGATTTCGGATCTACTTTAGTTCCATCTCAAGGCATACATCAATTAACATCCGAAAACAAATAAAGATTGTTATTGGTACCAACTGATGCAATAACTATAATCTAATCCTTAATATTAATAGAAATTTTCCATAATAAGTAATGTTCCTGGAATTATAGAAAAGTCATATACAATCTACCTATTTTCACCAATTTATTAAGGACAAATGCGATTGACTATCTCCCTTAGCAACCCTTAACTTATCACTTAGCTTACGGACGCAACTGGCAGATATCAGTAACAAAAGGTGTGTAAATAAATTTTGATTTTATTAATTTCAAAATAATATGCTGGTTTTTGTAATATCTGTAACATTATTAAAATTAAAATCATCTGATGGTTTCAAATATAGTTATGTCAATAATAATATTGTACATGAAGTTATAGGTTCATATTTGGAAATTCAAGAATAGATTGAAGAATTGCACTGTCGCCATCTTGACTGTTATCTAACCTAATATCTATAACAAAAGGTATGTAAAATGTATCCAAAACAAGAAATACTAGAATCTTTTTAAAATATACATATATATTTATAGTATTAATAAAGTAAAAATTGTACATACTTACATACATACATACATACATACATACACAATCACGCCATGTACTCAAAAGGGTGTGGCACAAACTCTTTTTATCATCCCGAAATCAGTCGCCTCCAAACAAGCAACTTTTGCTTCATTCACATTCATAATTCCTCTCATACATTCTCTTTTATTCCTACTACTTGGAAACTTTCGCTCACGCAAAACACTCTTAATCATACCACTTCAACTACTCATCGGACGTCCACGCAACCGTATACCATCAAAATCATTCAAATAAATCTTTTTAACCAAACGTTTATTAGACATTCGCTCAACATGTCCGAACCATCTTAACTGACTACAACATTTTTATTCAATTTCACACTCATAACACACTAATCAAAAATTGTACAATGGTTTTATATAAAATTATAAATTAATTTTGTTCACAGAAGAGTTTGAAACCCTTGGAAATAATCATGAGCATGCGCAATTTGATTTAAGTGTTCACAAATGTTTAAAATTGCAAGCTAAAAATCAAGCTGCGCATGCTTGTGACAGTTTCATACTAACAGACATTTTGGCTTGAACAAAACTATTATACCTATATACAAATATGTCAAAATGTTGAGTAATTTTTATGTATTTCATTTCTTATTTTCCATATTTCATTTAATCATTTAATTTTATATTTTATTTTAAAAATAGTACAATTATAAGTAACAGTCAATATTAGTAAATGCAAATAAAACAAATGAGTTTTTTTTTCTTACTTTTAACACGCCTGAAAAAAAAAACCTTGCCTGTTGCGCAAAAATAATAACATTGTACAAAAATTGTAGATTCTAATTTGGCAAACCAAAAACATACTTACGAATTGCACTGTGTGTCTCATAAGGTCGCCGCCATCTTAACTGATATATACCAAATTAAATCTGCAACAAAAGGTATGTAAATTAATTTTAATTACAAGAAAAAATACTAGAATATTTTTGAAATATACAGTTTCTGAAATGTTTATAATATTATTAAAGTTATAATCGTTTTATGGTTTCGTTATAGATTCATATTTGGCAGAACGAAAATTATACTCAGAAACTGCACTGTGTCTCATACAATTGCCGCCATCTTGACTGATATTTATCAATCTACTATACGCTGATATCCGGCAACGAAAGGTATGTAGATAAATTTTAATCTGGTAATTCACAACCAATTACATTTTTTTTTAAATACTACGACTATAAATAAAAAATTATATAGTATCTTAACTATAAAATTAACTGACTAAAAAAAAATTAAAAAATAAATTAAACTTATAATATATACTAACATAGTAAAAAATCTCTTCAGAAATAATTATATTAAAATAAAATTGCTTTAGTTCAAAGTTTTGTATTAATATATATTGATAATAAAAATTTCAACGAACTTAACGACCATCATCATGAAAAAAGATAAAACTAACATTTAAAGTAAATAAACAGACCGTGGAAACCATTTACTATAGGTAACAAGATTAGAAGTATATGGGTAAACCCATATATAGACTACTTTGACATTTCTCGGAAAGTTGGCAACACTGTATTTTAATAATATTATAATTTATGTGGGCACTAGGAGAAACTTTTCTGAAAATTTGATCAAAATCGAATAAATAATGTAGCAACAATGAATTTTTATAAAATTTTGTGATTTTTTCTAGATAAGTTGGCAACACTGTATTTTGTTAAAATTGCATAATTTATTTAAGCACTAGGAAAAACTTTTATGAAAATTTGATTAAAATCGGTTAAATAAAATGGTCATAATAATTTTTTAAAAATTTTACTATTTTTTTTCTCGGAAAGTTGGCAACACTGTATTTTGTTAAAATTACATAAATTATATGAATACTAGGAAAATCTTTTGTGAAAATTTGAGTGAAATCGGTTGAATAACATGGCCATAATAAAATTTTTAAAACTTTAGTAATTTTTTTATCGGAAAGTTGGCAACACTGAATATTAATAAAATTATGTAATTAATGGGAGCATTAGGAAAATCTTTTCTGAAAATTTGATCAATATCGGATAAATCATGTAGCCAACATGAATTTTTAAAAACTTTAGTAATTTTTTTCTCGGAAAGTTGGCATCACTGGAAAAAACCGAAAACACATGACCATCTTGGGCACTAGACAAATTTATCCTGAAAATTTCATTAAAATCGGTTGAACCGTCTAGGAGGAGTTGCGGCCACAAAATTTTGTCTGAGGACCGAGCGAGCGAGCTAGCTGACGACGCACATCCATACACCCACATAAACTAAGTTCAGATTCGTCATCTACAGGCTATATGAAGGATTTCTATACAATTTTTTTTTTTTTGAAAATGTTACAGACACCGTACCAAACGCTATACTACTTTTTCCTTGCAGTCAAAGTAGTAACAAATAAGTAACTATAGATCACAAAATTTCATAAATTATTAAATAAAAGAAGCTAAATTTTATTTAACTCTAACGCCTTTGAGTATATTCATGATGTAAAATTCGAAGACAAATTAATTATTGCAAGATCAATCAAAATTAACAGTAGATTGATAAAAGAAGCAGTAGAAATTTATAAAGATATTTATCATTTTTCTTGATGAAGACGGACATTGAATTCATCGCAACGTCGGTTATAAATAAATATTAATACAGAACTTTAACCTAAAGCAGTTTTATTTTAATTATCAATAAAATGCTAATAAATTTGAATAGTTTTACACTATTTTTATTAGTCTTGTATTTTTCCTAAAAAAAAATAATATTTTAGTAGTATATTATGTTAACGAGGAGTAGAAAACGTGCTTTATTGTGTTGAACTCAGATACAGCAATTTAAGTGAAACACAAAGAGAGCTTCCTATTCCGAGTGAAATATGCTATTTTTTCTCAAGTGTTCCAAACAGAATTATACTAAAAATAAATAGCAATACAAAACAAACAAGTTTAACTTAATGTAATATAGGACATTTGAACAAATAAATGTTCGTATTGTCTTGTGAAATTTAATATAATAACACTCAAAAATATTGAGATTTTATATTTTTTATCCCCAAATATTTCACAAAAATAATCAGTCATTGAGTCGGCTGTTAGGCTATGCATCAATGACTGGCCAGTTTTAACCGTAGACACGTGTTTCGGTCTTTAGGACCTCATCAGTACGGTGCTCTGATCAGTTGCTGAAAGGCAACTGATACCGGTGTTAGATCAGAGCAGTTGCCTTTCAGCAACTGATCAGAGCACCGTACTGATGAGGTCCTAAAGACCGAAACACGTGTCTACGGTTAAAACTGGCCAGTCATTGATGCATAGCCTAACAGCCGATTCAATGACTGATTATCTTTGTGAAATATTTGGGGACAAAAAATATAAAATCTCAATATTTTTGAGTGTTATTATATTAAATTTCACAAGACAATACAAACATTTATTTGTTCAAATGTCCTATATTACATTATATTATACTTGCTTATCGCATTATTGTGTAGATGGCGTTAGTGGTATTTAGTTACTACTCTCCGCTATTGGTTTCAAGTACTTGCCATAAAAAGGCAGCCAGAACTAACACCGGTATCAGTTGCCTTTCAGCAACTGATCAGAGCACCGTACTGATGAGGTCCTAAAGACCGAAACACGTGTCTACGGTTAAAACTGGCCAGTCATTGATGCATAGCCTAACAGCCGACTCAATGACTGATTATTTTTGTGAAATATTTGGGGATAAAAAATATAAAATCTCAATATTTTTGAATGTTATTATATTAAACAAGTTTAACCTTAGTAATAGTTGTAAAACAGAATATTTGTTACGTGATTTGTGAGAATTAATTTCTGATAAATCTGGTGGTTGTATTTTGAATAATTAAATTTAAGGGGAGGTTCTTTTATAATTGTACCAAAAGTACCTGATATTTGACAATTTTTTTTGAAGAACTGAAATGACTTAGACATGTTTGCTTTTTTGCAAAATGTTTATTCAAGTTTTGTCTACAAAACAAATTTTTTTTAGTTTCGGATATTTAAAAATGTCGTCCAAAATAGCGGTTCCGGAAAACGATGTTGTAAAAACAAAACTTATCCACGGGCATGATACAGGTCGCGATTCGTCACCTAGAAGCATGAAACCAAAACGACCTTAAAGATTATATTTCATAGAGGCATCTCTACCTAAAAAACATGAAAAAATTCGTTATAGAAATAAAATGGCGGCCACTTGAAAATAAGGTATTGTTGTTTCGCATGATTTTTCCACTTTGGCCTGCTGTAAAAAATCGTTAATGATCAAAATGTTGCAATTTTGTTGGTAGATATGCCCGAGGATTTTGTTTCCTTTTAGGAGGACAAAACGCGAAGTTGATTGGTTGAACGATTCAAAAGTTACAATGCCCGTGGATTCGAAAAATGTAGTTTCGTATAAAACGCGTTTAAAGTTTTGAAAACGGTTTTTTCTTGTACAATTTGAGTTACTTGATCAATTTGTCCAAGAATAAGTGAATTTATAGGTTTCTGGGGTCGCTGAACACGATTTTGAGATCAGATTTGAAAAATTCAAAATGACGGATCCAACATGGCGTCCAAAAAGTGATCTTAATCAATGTTTATGAAATTTTGACCACAAGGATTTTTGAGAAGATTGAACAAAAAATCGAGATCAGTTTTGAAGAATTCAAATGATCAACTTACAATCAACCTACAGTAACTAGTTGAGGAGCGCGCGGCGAATTTGCTGCCTGAGCCCCGTCACCGCTCAGGACATCGGTCCGTTCAAAGCCGTGTAGCGACGGAACTAATTGACGGATCGCCTAATCATTTTACCAACATTTTCTAGACAATTATAGCATTTGATTTATGCAATAAAAAAAATCGATTTTTTAAAAAAAATTATAAAAGAACCTCCCCTTCAGGCAGTGACGTAGCTTAGGTTGGGTGTCCCACGGTCAGGTTAGGTTTAAGGTAGATTAGGTTAGGTTAACGTTAGTACACACGGTTCTAATTGCTATATTCAGACACGTAGCTCAAATACAAAACATGTTGAAGTTAATATTGAATTTATTCGTTTAATTCAACTTATTACCACTTTGACTGCAAGGAAAAAGTGGTTTAGCGTTTGGTACGGTCTCTGTAACATTGTATAGAAATCCTTCATATAGTCCCTAGATGATGAATCTGCACTTAGTTTATGTGGGTGTATGGATGTGCGTCGTCAGCTTGCTCGCTCGGTCGTAAGTCAAAATTTTGTGGCCGCAATTCTTCCTAGACCGTTCAACCGATTTTAATAAAATTTTCAGGATAAATTTGTCTAGTACCCAAGATGGTCATGTGGTTTTTTTTTTCAGTAATGCCAACTTTCTAAGAAAAAAATTACTAAATTTTATAAAAATTCATATTGGCTACATTATTTATTCGATTTTGATCAGATATTTAGAAAAGACTTCCCTAATGCTCCCAATAATTATATAATTTTATTAATATCCAGTGATGCCAACTTTCCGAGAAAAAAATTACTAAAATTTTAGAAAATTCATTATGACCACTATTTAACCGATTTTAATCAAATTTTTATTAAAAATTTTTTTAGTACCTAAATAAATTATGCAATTTTAACAGTATACAGTGTTGCCAACTTATCGAAAAAAAATCACTTTTTTTTTTAAATTTGTTGTAGCTACATTATTTATTCGATTTTCATTAAATTTTTAGGAAAGTTTCTTCTAGTGCCCACATAAATTATAATTTTATTAAAAATATTGTTGCCAACTTTCCGAGAAATGTCAAAGTGGTCTAGATATGGGTTTACCCATATACTTCTAATTATGTTTATATTATAACTGATTGTTCGGAAAAATACACAATAAATGTTCAATTATTAATTCAATAATTAATTTAATATTATTATTTTATTTATATAAAATAAAAATAGTATATTTTTTAACTGGGTCTAGTTTCAACAAAAACAATTATTATTGCACCGAAAAAATTCCTGAAATATAATATCCTATGTAGAATAATATATATTTTTTCAATTTTTTTGTATTTTATAAAATAGAGAAAAAAAATTTTTTTTTCAAGAAAAAACACATTTTGTTACTTTTTTTGGCAAAATTATAAATACGAAAAAATTCAAAAAACAAGATTAGCAATATATGGATAAACCCATATACCGGGTGTATACTAGGTTTATGCAATATAGGAAAAACAATGTTATTTTTTGAACATCGCAATTCCTGCTTCCCCGTTAGTTATAGAGAAAAAATATAAAAAACAAAAATTGTTAACAATTAAAAACTACATTATTTACGCTTAAAATAATTGCGATATTGCGTTTCAGTAATTAATTATTAATTAAATAAATATTAACAGTTTTCGGCAATATCAGACAGCCATGGACGAAACGCGAATGTATTTTGTTTACAACTGTCAATACACTGACATTTGTGAACAAAATCCATTCGCGTTTTGTCCATGGCTGTCTGATATTGCTGAAAACTGATAATATTTATTTAATTAATAATTAATTACTGAGACGTAATATCACAATTATTTTAAGGGTAAATAATGTAGTTTTTAATTGTAAACAATATTTGTTTTTTATATTTTTTCTCTATAACTAACGGGGAAGCAAGAATTGCGATGTTAAAAAATAACATTGTTTTTCCTATATTGCATAAACCAAGTATACACCCGGTATAGAAAACATTGACATATTTCGGAAAGTTGGCAACACTGTATTTTAATAATATTATAATTTATGTGGGCACTAGAAAAAACTTTTCTGAAAATTTGATCAATATCGAATAAATAATGTAGCTACAACGAATTTTTAAAAAATTTTGTGATTTTTTCTCGATAAATTGGCAACACTGTATTTTGTTAAAATTGTATAATTTATTTAGGCACCAGGAGAATATTTTATGAAAATTTGATTAAAATCGGTTAAATAAAGTGGTCATAATGAATTTTTTTTAATTTTAATAATTTTTTTCTCGGAAACTTGGCAACACTTTATTTTGGTAAAATTACATAAATTATATGAATACTAGGAGAAACTTTTTTGAAAATTTAAACAAAATCGGGTGAATAACGAAGGCAATATAAATTTTTGAAAATTTTAGTAATTTTTTTCTCGGAAAGTTGGCATCACTGGAAAAAAATAAAACCATATGACCATTTTGGGTGCTAGACAAATTTATCCTGAAAATTTCATTAAAATCGGTTTATCCGTCTAGGAGGAGTTGCGGCTACAAAATTTTTACTTACGACCGAGCGAGCTGACGACGCACATCCATACACCCACTTATAAACTAAGTTCAGATTCGTCATCTAGAGGCTAAATGAAAAATTTCTATACAATTTTGTTTTTTTGAAAATGTTACAGGCACCGTACCAAACGCTATACCACTTTTTCCTTGCAGTCAAATTGGTAAAAAAGAAATATCCATATCTGTAATTAATTTAATATTTTATTTAAATTTAATATAAAACTACACCTATCTTGTTTTATCGAAAATAAAGTTAATTTTACTTGCATTCAAAATCTATTTAAAGATGGCATTACTAGTATATTCGAGATTACAGTGACTTTTTTTATTGTCAGTGCCAGTACTTGTATTAATAGTTTATACATTGTTATTATAGATAGCACTACTACTATAAAAAATACAGTACTCTTTTTATCGACAGCGCTTTTTAGATGAGATAATAATTCGAGTGTTACCGTATAGATGGCAAAATACAGTTTTCGTTATTATCGACAGCACTTTTAGATTTGTTAATAGTTCAAGTGTTAGAATTATATATACAATATGTTTAAAAAAATTATATATATATATATATATATATATATATATATATATATATATATATATATATATATAGATTCAAATAGACAAGGTGTATAGAGAAACTTATATACAATGTGTACACAAAATCAAATATAAATAATGTGTCTATAAAATTATATATATTTAGTGTCAACAGAAAGTTTATTTTGTCAAAATAAAAAATAAAATTTGTACATTAAAATAATTCTTTAATTATAATTTAATTTCTGTACAACTAATTAATTACATTTTTTTTTTGTGCAATATACATTATTATATTTTGTATTTAAATATATAATTAATAAATACTAATTAAATATTATGATTAAGATAATTTTAAACTATAATAATTTTAATATTATAAGAGTCACTCAATTAGGTACAGAATGTATATGTGTAGTGAACATTTACACTTAAAATAAATTATAATTAAATACTTACTAAAAAAATTGTTGTGAAAAAATAATTAAAATTAATGACTTTTATAATTAATTTACAATGAAAATATTTCGCCGGGCCGAGCTTGAGAAATTTGACGGAAACCTATGGGTCGCTTGCCGGGAAAATTTTACAAAAAAGTCGGTTAAAAATCTCCAAGAATAATAATTTTTATTTATTTTTTTTTATTTGTAACTATTTAAAATCTGTTTTTTGACAACTTAAACACATAGTATTAATGTCAAAAGATAAACTTTTGTTCTTTGGTCCTGAACCTGCGTTATGATTAATTATAATGTTATTAAATTCCCTATCAGGTTCGTTATTGTTTTTAACAATGACGCGTTTCGACTTTGCAGTCATCTTTAGATTATTCTGATCTTGGTCCGTGTTGTGGTTCAAGTGAACGGTTTGTGTGAAGTGTGTTGCGGTTTTTATATTGTTCCAAAGGAACGTGGTTGCTTTTAAAAGCAACCACGTTCCTTTGGAACAATATAAAAACTGCAACACACTTCACACAAACCGTTCACTTGAACCACAACACGGACCAAGATCAGAATAATCTGAAGATGACTGCAAAGTCGAAACGCGTCATTGTTAAAAACAATAACGAACCTGATAGGGAATTTAATAACATTATAATTAATTAAACACATAGTTAACAACATGGTTAAGTATTAACAATGTGTTTATAATGTTTATAATATTATTGTTTAATCAAAGAAGTGTGCTTTGGCATTTTAATCACGTTATTAATTAAATGATTAAGTTAATAAGATAATTAAGTGTGTTTTGAGAACTTAAACGCATAGTTAACCATGTGATTTAAATAGTAAATATGTATTTTTGAATGTTATTTTTCAGAAATTTTAATTAATTTTTTAAGTTTTTTATTGTTTATTAATTAAAGCGTACTTTGACAATCTAATCGCATAGTTAATCACATGGTTAAGATAGTAAATAATTATCGAACAATATGCAAAATTTATTTTAACAATTGAATTTATTGCATTTTCGAAAAACATTTTTGAAAAACAATTACATTTCTATTAGAAAGTGTAGGTACCGTACACCATACTAAATTATGTTAAACAAAAGTTTCTGGCTACTGCCAGTGGCGTACAACAGGGGCAAGTGAGAGGTTGATCCTTCCTAAATTCTACGCCACTGGCGGAATTGTCATTTTAGCACAATTTTTCGATTCTCCAATACTTTCAGTATAAAAAACATACTCTTTCTTCGTAACGATAGAGTCACTATTTTTCGAGATATTTAAAGTTAAACATAAAGCTGCACACTTGGGATATTTTCAAAATTTGCTAAAAAAATCTGAAAAAATTCAGTAAAATAGAGGAAAAAATTAGCTACATAATAACTAAGTAACTTTTTTCTCTAACTCATTCTGGTTTGGCAGAAAAAATTATTGAAAATTTATATTTTTTGCATTTTAATTTTTTATTTTCAATAATTTTTCCTGCCAAACCAAAATGAGATAGAGAAAAAAGTTGCTTATTTATTATGTAGCTAATTTTTTTCTCTATTTTACTAAATTTTTTCAGATTTTTTTGATCAAATTTTAAAAAAAATCCAAGGGTGCATCTTACGTTTAACTCTAAATATCTCGAAAAATAGTGACTTTATCGTTAGGAAGGAAGAGTATGTTTTTTACACAGAAAGTATTGTAGAATCTAAAAATTGTGCTAAAATGACAATTCCGCCAGTGGCGTAGAATTTAGGAAGGATCAACCTCCCACTTGCCCCTGTTGTACGCCACTGGCACTAGCCAGAAACTTTTGTTTAACATAATTTAGTATGGTGTACGGTACCTACACTTTCTGCCAAGTATGATAAGGATACGTCAAATAGTTTTTAAGTACTGGGCAAAAATCGTTTTTAAATTTTTAAATAAAACACCCTGTAGCTCAGTAAGGAGCCACATTTTATCTAAGTGTTTTGGGTCAAATCTTCATATTCTGAGCCCAGAATACTCCAGTTAAAATATTTCCAATTACTTACAAATCACCCTGTATATATATATATATATATATATATATATATATATATATATATATATATATATATATATATATATATATATATATATATATATATATATATATACCGGGTGTTCCATTTTAATCCGCCACTTGCAATAACTTTTAAATCGTGCATCGAACAAAAAAATGTTCCGAATAAAAAGTAAATGGTTTCGAGGGGGACATCTGATTCAGGGACCCTTGCCCTTCGAGGACCCCCTGGGGGGCGGAAACTGGGGGCAACTTTGAAATCTTAAATGGAACTTCCTATTTTTTATTGCAGATTCTGATAGACCATTAAAAAGTATGTAACTTTTATTTTAAGATTTTTTTTTATCTTTGATAGATGGCGCTGCAAACAGCATTTTTTCTCAGTTTATCAGTCTTCAATTTGAAAAAAAAGTTGTAACTAAGTACGATATTCAAGTTCTTTCAGTTCTTTGGGAAGAAGGGGGGGGGGGCAAAAGTTACTGAATCAGATATCCTTTCGAAAACATTAACTTAAAGTTATCCCCCTCAAAACCATTAACTTAAAGTTAATGGTTTCAAGGGGGATATCTGATGCAGTGACCCTTGCCCCCCCCTCCACCCACAGAACTGAAAAAAACTTGAATATCGTACTTAATTACACCTTTTTTTTCAAATTGAAGACTGATAAACTGAGAAAAAAAATGCTGTTTGCAGCGCCATCTATAAAAGATAAAAAAAAGTCTTAAAATAAAATTTACATACTTTTTAATGGTCTATCCGAATCTGCAATAAAAAAAGGAGTTCCATTTAAGATTTCAAAGTAGCCTCCCGTTCCCACCCCCCCCCAGGGGGTCCAAGAGGAGCAAGGGTATCTGCATCAAATGTCCCCCTCGAAACCATTTACTTTTTATACGTAACATTTTTTTGTCCGATGCACGATTTTAAAGTTATTGCAAATGGCGAATTAAAATGGGACACCCAGTATATAGACCAATTTGACATTATCACATAAATGATAAGAAATAAGAATAAGAAATTTTGTCACCGAAAGTTGGCAACATTGTATTTTGCTAATATATAATATTGTAGGCGCTAAAAGTATCTTCTAGAAAAATTTCATTAAAATCGGATAAATAATGCAGGCATAACTAATTAGTAGAAAATTATTAATTTTTTTTGTCGGAAAGTTGGCAACACTGTATTTCAATAAAATTATAATTTATGTGGGCACTAGGAAATTTTTTCGGAAAATCGGATAAATAACGCAGCGACAATAAATCTTTTTATATTTTAGTAATTTTTCTCTCGATAAGTTGTCAAGACTGTTTTTTGTTAAAATTGCATAATTTATGCACCAGGAGAATCGTTAGTGAAAATTTGATTAAAATCGGTTAAATAAAGTATTCAAATTTTTTTTCAAAATTTTAGTAATTTTTGTTTCAGAAAGTTGGCAACACTGTACTTTGTTGAATTTATCTAATTTATATGGATACCAGGAAAATCTTTTGTAAAAATTTGAACAAAATCGGTTAAAAACAACATAGCCTTAATAAATTTTTAAAAATTATAGTAATTTTTTTCTCGGAAAGTTGGCAACACTGTATTTTATTAAAGTTACGAAATTTATGGGGGCAATAGGAGAATTTTTTCTGAAAATTTGATTAAAATCGGATATATAATGTAGCCTCAATGAATTTTTGAAAACTTTAGTAATTTTTTTCTCGGAAAGTTGGCATCACTAGAAAAAACCAAAACCACAGATAATCACGCCATGTATCCAAATAGGATGTGGCACAAACTCTTTTTCCAACAATCTCGAAATCAGTTACTTCTAAACATTCTTAAATCCAGACGAAGTAACTTTATCTTCGTCCCACATTCATAATACCTCTCATGCATGCTCTTTTATTCCTACTACTACTAGTGATAGAATATTTCGAATAAAAAATAATCGATTATTCGATTTATTAAGTTGCGTTTTTTAGTTTTTATATAGGAAATTAAAAAGAAATATAATTATTACCAGTTTGACTGCAAGGAAAAGTGGTATAGTGTTTGGTACGGTGTCTGTAACATTAGCAAAAAATTAAAAAAATTTGTGTATAGAAATCCTTCATATAGTCCCTAGATGACGAATCGGAACTTAGTTTATAAGTGGGTGTATGGATGTGCGTCGTCAGCTCGCTGGCTCGGTCGTCAGTCAAAATTTTGTGATCGCAACTCCTCCTAGACGGTTTAACCGATTTTAATGAAATTTTCAGGATAAATTTGTCTAGTGCCCAAAATGGTCATGTGGTTTTGGTTTTTTCCAGTAATGCCAACTTTAAGAGAAAAAAATTAATAAAGTTTTTAAAAATTTATATTGGCTACGTTATTTATCCGATATTGATCAAATTTTCAGAAAAGATATTAATAATGCTCCCATTAATTATATTTTATTAATATCCAGTGTTGCCAACTTTCCGAGAAAAAAATTACAAAATTTTTAAAAATATATTATGACTATGTTATTTAACCGATTTTACTCAAATTTTTACAAAAAATTCTCCTAGTATTCTTATAATTTATGTAATTTTAACAAAATACAGTGTTTTCAACTTTTCGAGAAAAAAATCACAAAATTTTTTAAAAATTCGTTGTGGCTACATTATTTATTCGATTTTGATCAAATTTTCAGAAAAGTTTTTCCTAGTGCCCACATAAATTATAATATTATTAAATACAAGGTGTTGCTAACTTTCCGAGAAATGTCAAAGTGGGTTTACCCATATACTTCTAATCTTGTTTTCTCTACATGTAAATTTTTATTTTGTAAAAAAAAGTGTTTTTGTAGCATGTAGCGGCCACATTCATTTATTTTTTGCATAGTTATTTTATGTAACAGATACTAAATTTTAATAATATATATTTTATTATTTATGTATATTCTCTACGAGTGCAACAGAACAACAACTTAGTTTTCATTTAGACAATAGAACAATTAAAAAATAACTGAAATGTGATTTAAGAAAAAAAAAACTAAATAATTCTATTAATATTTAATTTCGTGTTTTTTAATTTGTGAATTTGCATAAAATCAATTGTCTTGATTTTATCTACACTACGAATTCTGTTATTACTGATATAATATTGTGTGATGAATGAATTTATGAAATAAATTGTACTTAAAAGAATTATTGCATTAAATATGTTATGAACATTTAAAAATTATTCTTATATTTTGAAAGGTTTGATTGTTATACATTAAATAAATACCAAAACTATTAAATTTTTTTTTTTTTTGTTATTAAATACATAGGTACTTTATTAAGCATTTTTTTTTTGTTTCAAAATGAATAAGTTCGTTTGATAGAATATTTTTTGTTTAGTTTTAAATACATTTTTACTAAAGTTTGACGTTTCGATATTTTCAATGTAATCTATTTTATGGCCAAAACTGAAGTTGGCTGCAGGCTGTCAGCCGCACTTTGCGTAGTGCCAACCTTACAATGATATTATAAATATTATATATTATTATTACATATTAATAATTATAATTAATATATAATATTAATAATATATAATATTTATAATATTAATATATATATATATATATATATATATATTGAGAAAATTTATATAACGGGATACGGTATATGATTGACTAGGTTATTAAAATGCTAGCATTTAATATCTATCAATTTATTACAAATCCTATATTTCGCCACACATTTGTGGCTTCTTCAGGGAAGCACTGAAATAATTTTTTAGAAAAACAAAAAAATTATTACAATCGTTAAAACCAAAACAATACAGTTTAAATTAACATAGTATGTAAAAACTTACAAGTATGACCAGATATTTAATTGCTGTTGTAGTAAATGAATATTTTTAAAAATGGTATGCTTTTTCTGTTTTCATTCTCATTCAATGTAAAACTCTTTTTTGTAATCCAAGTTAACACAAAACGAACAAATTAAAATTTTTTTTATATAAAATTATACACAGATAATTAACACTTATACAAGTCAATTATTAAAATAATAAATAGAATAAATATAATAAATAGTTAAAAAACAATATAATAGTTATAAATTAAAACAAATGTAATTTTATACGTTATACAAACAAAAAAAAACTGAAAAATATAAATAAATTTTACTGTTTTTTCAAAAACCAATTAAAATTCAAAATTAACAAACAAGTCGAATCCTAAAAAACAAGAAGAAAAAATTGATTCATAATTGAAATTAAAAGTGTGCGCATGTCAAAACAAAAAAAAAAAAAATTTTTTTAAAAATTAAGTTGATAAAAACAATTAAAAATTTTGGCGCTGCTATGAAGTTGAACAGGTTACTAAGAAGAAAAAGTTTTTATCGACCGTATTGACGATTGATCAATGTTCATTATGTTGGCATATACGGAGATAGAGTTTCTGATATCAGATTTGTTATTAATTACATTCTGTCTGTTTTGAGTGATATGGTATGATTCAAGCCATAAACGCTTGAAATAATTGTTCTCCACATCCAGAATGTAAGGATTGTCATAATCAGGATGGTGTGATGAACTTCTTACATGTACTGCCAAAGCACATAACTTGTTAGTCTTATTTTGATCGCTTTTGTGCTGTGTCAGTCTGTTTTTTAGGTTCTGTAATGATGTGCCAATGTAAAATTTTTCACACGAACATTTAATAGCATAGATAGTGTTAATGGTGGCTAATTTGGACGTTTTATCCTTCACTTTTGTGTACAAGTTGCTTATAGTTTTACTGTTTTTATTAACAAATCTGATATTATCATCATCTTGAAACACTGATATGATTTTGCTCGATAATTGATTGATGTTTGTCAACGAAATATATGTTATTTTGTTGTTGCTATTTTCGTTATTGTTACTGATTGTAGTTGGTTGAGTATTGTTATTGTATAGCAAGGTATTTATCAAGCTTGCAGGGTAACCATTTTCAATAAAGAGTGTTTTGGCTATTTTTAAATTTTTATCCAATAACGACGTGTGGCTAATTTTAGTGATTCTAGTTTTCATGTTCAAAATTACATTCTTTTTTGTGTTAAAACTGTGATTGGATGCATAATGGATGTAGCGCCCTGAATGCAAAGATTTTCTATACCAATCTAAAGTAATAACTTGTTCGGTAGATCTAATCAACTTCGTATCCAGAAACGGTATTGATCTTTCAATCTCTTGTTCTATAGTAAATTGTATGTTAGTATTATAATTGTTGAATACTTGTAGAATTTCATCTAGTCCTGTTTTAGGTATAGCTGTTACAATATCGTCCACAAATTTGTAGATGAACGGCAAAGTAAAGGATAGATTTGAGACACAAGCATCTAAAACCATATCCATCACGTATTGTGCAATAATAGGACTAATTTTAGAACCCATAGCACACCCTAAAATCTGATGAAAATATTCTCCGTTGAACATGAATACATTAGATTGATAGATGAAAGTTAAAATGTCAATAAATTTTTCCAATGGTATGTTCGTGTGAAGCGTGATAACATCCCATTTATTTCTTATAGCCGTTATTGTGATTTGCAAGTCAATGTTGGTAAATAAGCTAATAACATCCAGACTGATTAGTACATAATTCTCCGGTATCTTTTTGTTTTGTACAAGATCAGCGAATTGAAACGAATCTTTGACGAAATAATCATTGTTGTGATTATATGATTGTGCTAAGATTCTTGAAACCATGTTACAAAGCGGTTCTGAAGGAGTGTTTATATTTGCTATGATCGGTCTTAGAGCCAAATCCTGTTTGTGAACTTTTG
>CAWYQG010000072.1:0-57031 GCA_963966155.1 Clivina fossor | reverse complement strand
TGGTTTAATGAGAAATCGGATTTTTTTTGAAAAAGTTCAATATCTCCAGTAGTTTTAAGTTGGCGAGCCAAAAACGTACAAATGCTTGTAAAATTCGCGTTTTTAAGCACGAAAATTAACGATTTTTTGCTTTTTCGCATCGCTGGTTTAATGAGAAATCGGATTTTTTGAAAAAGTTCAATATCTCCAGTAGTTTTTAAGTTGGCGAGCCAAAAACGTACAAATGCTTGTAAATTCGCGTTTTTAAGCAGAAATTGACGATTTTTTGCTTTTTCGCTTCGCTGGTTTAATGAGAAATCGGATTTTTTGAAAAAGTTCAATATCTCCAGTAGTTTTTAAGTTGACGAGCCAAAAAACGTACAAATGCTTGTAAATTCGCGTTTTTAAGCAGAAATTGACGATTTTTGGCTTTTTCGCTTCGCTGGTTTAATGAGAAATCGGATTTTTGAAAAAGTTCAATATCTCCAGTAGTTTTTAAGTTGACGAGCCAAAAACGTACAAATGCTTGTAAATTCGCGTTTTTAAGCAGAAATTGACGATTTTTTGCTTTTTCGCTTCGCTGGTTTAATGAGAAATCGGATTTTTTTGAAAAAGTTCAATATCTCCAGTAGTTTTTAAGTTGGCGAGCCAAAAACGTACAAATGCTTGTAAATTCGCGTTTTTAAGCAGAAATTGACGATTTTTTGCTTTTTCGCTTCGCTGGTTTAATGAGAAATCGGATTTTTTGAAAAAGTTCAATATCTCCAGTAGTTTTTAAGTTGGCGAGCCAAAAACGTACAAATGCTTGTAAATTCGCGTTTTTAAGCAGAAATTGACGATTTTTTGCTTTTTCGCTTCGCTGGTTTAATGAGAAATCGGATTTTTTTGAAAAAGATCAATATCTCCAGTAGTTTTTAAGTTGGCGAGCCAAAAACGTACAAATGCTTGTAAATTCGCGTTTTTAAGCAGAAATTGACGATTTTTTGCTTTTTCGCTTCGCTGGTTTAATGAGAAATCGGATTTTTTAAAAAGTTCAATATCTCCAGTAGTTTTTAAGTTGGCGAGCCAAAAACGTACAAATGCTTGTAAATTCGCGTTTTTAAGCAGAAATTGACGATTTTTTGCTTTTTCGCTTCGCTGGTTTAATGAGAAATCGGATTTTTTGAAAAAGTTCAATATCTCCAGTAGTTTTTAAGTTGGCGAGCCAAAAACGTACAAATGCTTGTAAATTCGCGTTTTTAAGCAGAAATTGACGATTTTTTGCTTTTTCGCTTCGCTGGTTTAATGAGAAATCGGATTTTTTGAAAAAGTTCAATATCTCCAGTAGTTTTTGAGTTGACGAGCCAAAAACGTACAAATGCTTGTAAATTCGCGTTTTTTAAGCAGAAATTGACGATTTTTTGGCTTTTTCGCTTCGCTGGTTTAATGAGAAATCGGATTTTTTGAAAAAGTTCAATATCTCCAGTAGTTTTTAAGTTGGCGAGCCAAAAACGTACAAATGCTTGTAAATTCGCGTTTTTAAGCAGAAATTGACGATTTTTTGCTTTTTCGCTTCGCTGGTTTTAATGAGAAATCGGATTTATTGAAAAGTTCAATATCTCCAGTAGTTTTTAAGTTGGCGAGCCAAAAACGTACAAATGCTTGTAAATTCGCGTTTTTAAGCAGAAATTGACGATTTTTTGCTTTTTCGCTTCGCTGGTTTAATGAGAAATCGGAATTTTTTGAAAAAGTTCAATATCTCCAGTAGTTTTTAAGTTTGGCGAGCCAAAAACGTACAAATGCTTGTAAATTCGCGTTTTTAAGCAGAAATTGACGATTTCTTGCTTTTTCGCTTCGCTGGTTTAATGAGAAATCGGATTTTTTGAAAAAGTTCAATATCTCCAGTAGTTTTTAAGTTGGCGAGCCAAAAAACGTACAAATGCTTGTAAATTCGCGTTTTTAAGCAGAAATTGACGATTTCTTGCTTTTTCGCTTCGCTGGTTTAATGAGAAATCGGATTTTTTGAAAAAGTTCAATATCTCAGTAGTTTTTAAGTTGGCGAGCCAAAAACGTACAAATGCTTGTAAATTCGCGTTTTTAAGCAGAAATTGACGATTTTTTGCTTTTTCGCTTCGCTGGTTTAATGAGAAATCGGATTTTTTGAAAAAGTTCAATATCTCCAGTAGTTTTTAAGTTGGCGAGCCAAAAACGTACAAATGCTTGTAAATTCGCGTTTTTAAGCAGAAATTGACGATTTTTGCTTTTTCGCTTCGCTGGTTTAATGAGAAATCGGATTTTTTGAAAAGTTCAATATCTCCAGTAGTTTTTTAAGTTGGCGAGCCAAAAACGTACAAATGCTTGTAAATTCGCGTTTTTAAGCAGAAATTGACGATTTTTTGCTTTTTCGCTTCGCTGGTTTAATGAGAAATCGGATTTTTTGAAAAAGTTCAATATCTCCAGTAGTTTTTAAGTTGGCGAGCCCAAAACGTACAAATGCTTGTAAATTCGCGTTTTTAAGCAGAAATTGACGATTTTTGCTTTTTCGCTTCGCTGGTTTAATGAGAAATCGGATTTTTGAAAAAGTTCAATATCTCCAGTAGTTTTTAAGTTGGCGAGCCAAAAACGTACAAATGCTTGTAAATTCGCGTTTTTAAGCAGAAATTGACGATTTTTTGCTTTTTCGCTTCGCTGGTTTAATGAGAAATCGGATTTTTTTGAAAAAGTTCAATATCTCCAGTAGTTTTAAGTTGGCGAGCCAAAAACGTACAAATGCTTGTAAAATTCGCGTTTTTAAGCAGAAATTAACGATTTTTTGCTTTTTCGCTTCGCTGGTTTAATGAGAAATCGGATTTTTTTGAAAAAGTTCAATATCTCCAGTAGTTTTTTAAGTTGGCGAGCCAAAAACGTACAAATGCTTGTAAATTCGCGTTTTTAAGCAGAAATTGACGATTTTTTGCTTTTTCGCTTCGCTGGTTTAATGAGAAATCGGATTTTTTGAAAAAGTTTAATATCTCCAGTAGTTTTTAAGTTGGCGAGCCCAAAAACGTACAAATGCTTGTAAATTCGCGTTTTTAAGCAGAAATTGACGATTTTTTGCTTTTTCGCTTCGCTGGTTTAATGAGAAATCGGATTTTTTGAAAAAGTTCAATATCTCCAGTAGTTTTTAAGTTGGCGAGCCAAAAACGTACAAATGCTTGTAAATTCGCGTATTTAAGCAGAAATTGACGATTTTCTTGCTTTTTCGCTTCGCTGGTTTAATGAGAAATCGGGTTTTTGAAAAAGTTCAATATCTCCAGTAGTTTTTAAGTTGGCGAGCCAAAAACGTACAAATGCTTGTAAATTCGCGTTTTTAAGCAGAAATTGACGATTTTTTGCTTTTTCGCTTCGCTGGTTTAATGAGAAATCGGATTTTTTGAAAAAGTTCAATATCTCCAGTAGTTTTTAAGTTGGCGAGCCAAAAACGTACAAATGCTTGTAAATTCGCGTTTTTTAAGCAGAAATTGACGATTTTTTGCTTTTTTCGCTTCGCTGGTTTAATGAGAAATCGGATTTTTTGAAAAAGTTCAATATCTAGAGTAGTTTTTAAGTTGGCGAGCCAAAAACGTACAAATGCTTGTAAATTCGCGTTTTTAAGCAGAAATTGACGATTTTTTGCTTTTTCGCTTCGCTGGTTTAATGAGAAATCGGATTTTTTGAAAAAGTTCAATATCTCCAGTAGTTTTTAAGTTGGCGAGCCAAAAACGTACAAATGCTTGTAAATTCGCGTTTTTTAAGCAGAAATTGACGATTTTTTGCTTTTTCGCTTCGCTGGTTTAATGAGAAATCGGATTTTTGAAAAAGTTCAATATCTCCAGTAGTTTTTAAGTTGGCGAGCCCAAAAACGTACAAATGCTTGTAAATTCGCGTTTTTAAGCAGAAATTGACGATTTTGTGCTTTTTCGCTTCGCTGGTTTAATGAGAAATCGGATTTTTTTGAAAAAGTTCAATATCTCCAGTAGTTTTTAAGTTGTCGAGCCAAAAACGTACAAATGCTTGTGAATTCGCGTTTTTAAGCAGAAATTGACGATTTTTTTGCTTTTTCGCTTCGCTGGTTTAATGAGAAATCGGATTTTTTGAAAAAGTTCAATATCTCCAGTAGTTTTTAAGTTGGCGAGCCAAAAACGTACAAATGCTTGTAAATTCGCGTTTTTAAGCAGAAATTGACGATTTTTTGCTTTTTCGCTTCGCTGGTTTAATGAGAAATCGGATTTTTGAAAAAGTTCAATATCTCCAGTAGTTTTTAAGTTGGCGAGCCAAAAACGTACAAATGCTTGTAAATTCGCGTTTTTAAGCAGAAATTGACGATTTTTTTGCTTTTTCGCTTCGCTGGTTTAATGAGAAATCGGATTTTTGAAAAAGTTCAATATCTCCAGTAGTTTTTAAGTTGGCGAGCCAAAAACGTACAAATGCTTGTAAATTCGCGTTTTTAAGCAGAAATTGACGATTTTTTGCTTTTTCGCTTCGCTGGTTTAATGAGAAATCGGATTTTTTTGAAAAAGTTCAATATCTCCAGTAGTTTTTAAGTTGGCGAGCCAAAAACGTACAAATGCTTGTAAATTCGCGTTTTTAAGCAGAAATTGACGATTTTTTGCTTTTTCGCTTCGCTGGTTTAATGAGAAATCGGATTTTTTGAAAAAGTTCAATATCTCCAGTAGTTTTTAAGTTGGCGAGCCAAAAACGTACAAATGCTTGTAAATTCGCGTTTTTAAGCAGAAATTGACGATTTTTTGCTTTTTCGCTTCGCTGGTTTAATGAGAAATCGGATTTTTGAAAAGTTCAATATCTCCAGTAGTTTTTAAGTTGGCGAGCCAAAAAACGTACAAATGCTTGTAAATTCGCGTTTTAAGCAGAAATTGACGATTTTTTGCTTTTTCGCTTCCCTGGTTTAATGAGAAATCGGATTTTTTGAAAAAGTTCAATATCTCCAGTAGTTTTTAAGTTGGCGAGCCAAAAACGTACAAATGCTTGTGAATTCGCGTTTTTAAGCAGAAATTGACGATTTTGTGCTTTTTCGCTTCGCTGGTTTAATGAGAAATCGGATTTTTTGAAAAAGTTCAATATCTCCAGTAGTTTTTAAGTTGGCGAGCCAAAAAACGTACAAATGCTTGTAAATTCGCGTTTTTAAGCAGAAATTGACGATTTTTTGCTTTTTCGCTTCGCTGGTTTAATGAGAAATCGGATTTTTTGAAAAAGTTCAATATCTCCAGTAGTTTTTAAGTTGGCGAGCCAAAAAGGTACAAATGCTTGTAAATTCGCGTTTTTTAAGCAGAAATTGACGATTTTTTTGCTTTTTCGCTTCGCTGGTTTAATGAGAAATCGGATTTTTTGAAAAAGTTCAATATCTCCAGTAGTTTTTAAGTTGGCGAGCCAAAAACGTACAAATGCTTGTAAATTCGCGTTTTAAAGCAGAAATTGACGATTTTTTGCTTTTTTCGCTTCGCTGGTTTAATGAGAAATCGGATTTTTTGAAAAAGTTCAATATCTCCAGTAGTTTTTAAGTTGGCGAGCCAAAAACGTACAAATGCTTGTAAATTCGCGTTTTTAAGCAGAAATTGACGATTTTTTTGCTTTTTCGCTTCGCTGGTTTAATGAGAAATCGGATTTTTTGAAAAAAGTTCAATATCTCCAGTAGTTTTTAAGTTGGCGAGCCAAAAACGTACAAATGCTTGTAAATTCGCGTTTTTAAGCAGAAATTGACGATTTTTTGCTTTTTCGCTTCGCTGGTTTAATGAGAAATCGGATTTTTTGAAAAGTTCAATATCTCCAGTAGTTTTTAAGTTGGCGAGCCAAAAACGTACAAATGCTTGTAAATTCGCGTTTTAAGCAGAAATTGACGATTTTTTTGCTTTTTCGCTTCGCTGGTTTAATGAGAAATCGGATTTTTTGAAAAAGTTCAATATCTCCAGTAGTTTTTAAGTTGGCGAGCCAAAAACGTACAAATGCTTGTAAATTCGCGTTTTTAAGCAGAAATTGACGATTTTTTGCTTTTTCGCTTCGCTGGTTTAATGAGAAATCGGATTTTTTGAAAAAGTTCAATATCTCCAGTAGTTTTTTAAGTTGCGAGCCAAAAACGTACAAATGCTTGTAAATTCGCGTTTTTTAAGCAGAAATTGACGATTTTTTGCTTTTTCGCTTCGCTGGTTTAATGAGAAATCGGATTTTTTGAAAAAGTTCAATATCTCCAGTAGTTTTTTAAGTTGGCGAGCCAAAAACGTACAAATGCTTGTAAATTCGCGTTTTTAAGCAGAAATTGACGATTTTTTGCTTTTTCGCTTCGCTGGTTTAATGAGAAATCGGATTTTTTGAAAAAGTTCAATATCTCCAGTAGTTTTTTTAGTTGGCGAGCCAAAAACGTACAAATGCTTGTAAATTCGCGTTTTTTAAGCAGAAATTGACGATTTTTTGCTTTTTCGCTTCGCTGGTTTAATGAGAAATCGGATTTTTTGAAAAAAGTTCAATATCTCCAGTAGTTTTTTAAGTTGGCGAGCCAAAAACGTACAAATGCTTGTAAATTCGCGTTTTTAAGCAGAAATTGACGATTTTTTGCTTTTTCGCTTCGCTGGTTTAATGAGAAATTGGATTTTTGAAAAAGTTCAATATCTCCAGAAGTTTTTAAGTTGGCGAGCCAAAAACGTACAAATGCTTGTAAATTCGCGTTTTTAAGCAGAAATTGACGATTTTTTGCTTTTTCGCTTCGCTGGTTTAATGAGAAATCGGATTTTTTGAAAAAGTTCAATATCTCCAGTAGTTTTTAAGTTGGCGAGCCAAAAACGTACAAATGCTTGTAAATTCGCGTTTTTAAGCAGAAATTGACGATTTTTTTGCTTTTTCGCTTCGCTGGTTTAATGAGAAATCGGATTTTTTGAAAAAGTTCAATATCTCCAGTAGTTTTTAAGTTGGCGAGCCAAAAACGTACAAATGCTTGTAAATTCGCGTTTTTAAGCAGAAATTGACGATTTTTTGCTTTTTCGCTTCGCTGGTTTAATGAGAAATCGGATTTTTTGAAATAGTTTAATATCTCCAGTAGTTTTTAAGTTGGCGAGCCAAAAACGTACAAATGCTTGTAAATTTCGCGTTTTTAAGCAGAAATTGACGATTTTTTGCTTTTTCGTTTCGCTGGTTTAATGAGAAATCGGATTTTTTTGAAAAAGTTCAATATCTCCAGTAGTTTTTAAGTTGGCGAGCCAAAAAACGTACAAATGCTTGTAAATTCGCGTTTTTAAGCAGAAATTGACGATTTTTTTGCTTTTTCGCTTCGCTGGTTTAATGAGAAATCGGATTTTTGAAAAAGGTTCAATATCTCCAGTAGTTTTTAAGTTGGCGAGCCAAAAACATACAAATGCTTGTAAATTCGCGTTTTTAAGCAGAAATTGACGATTTTTTGCTTTTTCGCTTCGCTGGTTTTAATGAGAAATCGGATTTTTTGAAAAAGTTCAATATCTCCAGTAGTTTTTAAGTTGGCGAGCCAAAAACGTACAAATGCTTGTAAATTCGCGTTTTTAAGCAGAAATTGACGATTTTTTGCTTTTTCGCTTCGCTGGTTTAATGAAAAATCGGATTTTTTGTTAAAGTTCAATATCTCCAGTAGTTTTTAAGTTGGCGAGCCAAAAACGTACAAATGCTTGTAAATTCGCGTTTTTAAGCAGAAATTGACGATTTTTTGCTTTTTCGCTTCGCTGATTTAATGAGAAATCGGATTTTTTGAAAAAGTTCAATATCTCCAGTAGTTTTTAAGTTGGCGAGCCAAAAACGTACAAATGCTTGTAAATTCGCGTTTTTAAGCAGAAATTGACGATTTTTTTGCTTTTTCGCTCGCTGGTTTAATGAGAAATCGGATTTTTTGAAAAAGTTCAATATCTCCAGTAGTTTTTAAGTTGGCGAGCCAAAAACGTACAAATGCTTGTAAATTCGCGTTTTAAGCAGAAATTGACGATTTCTTGCTTTTTGGCTTCGCTGGTTTAATGAGAAATCGGATTTTTTGAAAAAGTTCAATATCTCCAGTAGTTTTTAAGTTGGCGAGCCAAAAACGTACAAATGCTTGTAAATTCGCGTTTTTAAGCAGAAATTGACGATTTCTTGCTTTTTCGCTTCGCTGGTTTAATGAGAAATCGGATTTTTTTGAAAAAGTTCAATATCTCCAGGAGTTTTTAAGTTCACGAGCCAAAAACGTACAAATGCTTGTAAATTCGCGTTTTTTAGCAGAAATTGACGATTTCTTGCTTTTTCGCTTCGCTGTTTAATGAGAAATCGGATTTTTTGAAAAAGTTCAATATCTCCAGTAGTTTTTAAGTTGGCGAGCCAAAAACGTACAAATGCTTGTAAATTCGCGTTTTTAAGCAGAAATTGACGATTTCTTGCTTTTTCGCTTCGCTGCTTTAATGAGAAATCGGATTTTTTGAAAAAGTTCAATATCTCCAGTAGTTTTTAAGTTGGCGAGCCAAAAACGTACAAATGCTTGTAAATTCGCGTTTTTTAAGCAGAAATTGACGATTTTTTGCTTTTTCGCTTCGCTGGTTTAATGAGAAATCGGATTTTTTGAAAAGTTTAATATCTCCAGTAGTTTTTAAGTTGGCAAGCCAAAAACGTACAAATGCTTGTAAATTCGCGTTTTTAAGCAGAAATTGACGATTTCTTGCTTTTTTCGCTTCGCTGGTTTAATGAGAAATCGGATTTTTTGAAAAAGTTCAATATCTCCAGTAGTTTTTAAGTTGGCGATCCAAAAACGTTACAAATGCTTGTAAACTCGCGTTTTTAAGCAGAAAATAGACGATTTCTTGCTTTTTCGCTTCGCTGGTTTAATGAGAAATCGGATTTTTTGAAAAAGTTCAATATCTCCAGTAGTTTTTAAGTTGGCGAGCTAAAAACGTACAAATGCTTGTAAATTCGCGTTTTTAAGCAGAAATTGACGATCTCTTGCTTTTTCGTTTCGCTGGTTTAATGAGAAATCGGATTTTTTGAAAAAGTTTCAATATCTCCAGTAGTTTTTAAGTTGGCGAGCCAAAAACGTACAAATGCTTGTAAATTCGCGTTTTTAAGCAGAAATTGACGATTTTTTGCTTTTTTAGCTTCGCTGCTTTAATGAGAAATCGGATTTTTTGAAAAAGTTCAATATCTCCCAGTAGTTTTTAAAGTTGGCGAGCCAAAAACGTACAAATGCTTGTAAATTCGCGTTTTTTAAGCAGAAATTGACGATTTCTTGCTTTTTCGCTTCGCTGGTTTAATGAGAAATCGGATTTTTTGAAAAAGTTCAATATCTCCAGTAGTTTTTAAGTTGGCGAGCCAAAAACGTACAAATGCTTGTAAATTCGCGTTTTTAAGCAGGAAATTGACGATTTCTTGCTTTTTCGCTTCGCTGGTTTAATGAGAAATCGGATTTTTTGAAAAAGTTCAATATCTCCAGTAGTTTTTAAGTTGGCGAGCCAAAAACGTACAAATGCTTGTAAATTCGCGTTTTTTAAGCAGAAATTGACGATTTCTTGCTTTTTCGCTTCGCTGGTTTAATGAGAAATCGTATTTTTGAAAAAGTTCAATATCTCCAGTAGTTTTTAAGTTGGCGAGCCAAAAACTTATAAATGCTTGTAAATTAGCGTTTTTTAAGCAGAAATTGACGATTTCTTGCTTTTTCGCTTCGCTGGTTTAATGAGAAATCGGATTTTTTGAAAAAGTTCAATATCTCCAGTAGTTTTTAAGTTGGCGAGCCAAAAACGTACAAATGCTTGTAAATTCGCGTTTTTAAGCAGAAATTGACGATTTCTTGCTTTTTCGCTTCGCTGGTTTAATGAGAAATCGCATTTTTTGAAAAAGTTCAATATCTCCAGGAGTTTTTAAGTTCACGAGCAAAAAACGTACAAATGCTTGTAAATTCGCGTTTTTAAGCAGAAATTGACGATTTCTTGCTTTTTCGCTTCGCTGGTTTAATGAGAAATCGGATTTTTTAAAAAAGTTCAATATCTCCAGTAGTTTTTAAGTTGGCGAGCCAAAAACGTACAAATGCTTGTAAATTCGCGTTTTTAAGCAGAAATTGACGATTTCTTGCTTTTTCGCTTCGCTGCTTTAATGAGAAATCGGATTTTTTGAAAAAGTTCAATATCTCCAGTAGTTTTTAAGTTGGCGAGCCAAAAACGTACAAATGCTTGTAAATTCGCGTTTTTAAGCAGAAATTGACGATTTTTTGCTTTTTCGCTTCGCTGGTTTAATGAGAAATCGGATTTTTTGAAAAAGTTTAATATCTCCAGTAGTTTTTAAGTTGGCAAGCCAAAAACATACAAATGCTTGTAAATTCGCGTTTTTAAGCAGAAATTGACGATTTCTTGCTTTTTCGCTTCGCTGGTTTAATGAGAAATCGGATTTTTTGAAAAAGTTCAATATCTCCAGTAGTTTTTAAGTTGGCGATCCAAAAACGTACAAATGCTTGTAAACTCGCGTTTTTAAGCAGAAATTGACGATTTCTTGCTTTTTCGCTTCGCTGGTTTAATGAGAAATCGGATTTTTTGAAAAAGTTCAATATCTCCAGTAGTTTTTAAGTTGGCGAGCTAAAAACGTACAAATGCTTGTAAATTCGCGTTTTTAAGCAGAAATTGACGATCTCTTGCTTTTTCGTTTCGCTGGTTTAATGAGAAATCGGATTTTTGAAAAAGTTCAATATCTCCAGTAGTTTTTAAGTTGGCGAGCCAAAAACGTACAAATGCTTGTATATTCGCGTTTTTAAGCAGAAATTGACGATTTTTTGCTTTTTCGCTTCGCTGGTTTAATGAGAAATCGGATTTTTTGAAAAAGTTCAATATCTCCAGTAGTTTTTAAGTTGGCGAGCCAAAAACGTATAAATGCTTGTAAATTCGCGTTTTTAAGCAGAAATTGACGATTTCTTGCTTTTTCGCTTCGCTGGTTTAATGAGAAATCGGATTTTTTGAAAAAGTAAAAAATATCTCCAGTAGTTTTTAAGTTGGCAAGCCAAAAACGTACAAATGCTTGTAAATTCGCGTTTTTAAGCAGAAATTGACGATTTTTTGCTTTTTCGCTTCGCTGGCTTAATGAGAAATCGGATTTTTTGAAAAAGTTCAATATCTCCAGTAGTTTTTAAGTTGGCGAGCCAAAAACGTACAAATGCTTGTAAATTCGCGTTTTTAAGCAGAAATTGACGATTTTTTGCTTTTTCGCTTCGCTGGTTTAATGAGAAATCGGATTTTTTGAAAAAGTTCAATATCTCCAGTAGTTTTTAAGTTATCGAGCCAAAAACGTACAAATGCTTGTAAATTCGCGTTTTTAAGCAGAAATTGACGATTTTTTGCTTTTTCTCTTCGCTGGTTTAATGAGAAATCGGATTTTTTGAAAAAGTTCAATATCTCCAGTAGTTTTTAAGTTGGCGAGCCAAAAACGTACAAATGCTTGTAAATTCGCGTTTTTAAGCAAAAATTGACGATTTCTTGCTTTTTCGCTTCGCTGGTTTAATGAGAAATCGGATTTTTTGAAAAAGTTCAATATCTCCAGTAGTTTTTAAGTAGGCGAGCCAAAAACGTACAAATGCTTGTAAATTCGCGTTTTTAAGCAGAAATTGACGATTTTTTGCTTTTTCGCTTCGCTGGTTTAATGAGAAATCGGATTTTTTGAAAAAGTTCAATATCTCCAGTAGTTTTTAAGTTGGCGAGCCAAAAACGTACAAATGCTTGTAAATTCGCGTTTTTAAGCAGAAATTGACGATTTTTTGCTTTTTCGCTTCGCTGGTTTAATGAGAAATCGGATTTTTTGAAAAAGTTCAATATCTCCAGTAGTTTTTAAGTTGGCGAGCCAAAAACGTACAAATGCTTGTAAATTCGCGTTTTTAAGCAGAAATTGACGATTTTTTGCTTTTTCGCTTCGCTGGTTTAATGAGAAATCGGATTTTTTGAAAAAGTTCAATATCTCCAGTAGTTTTTAAGTTGGCGAGCCAAAAACGTACAAATGCTTGTAAATTCGCGTTTTTAAGCAGAAATTGACGATTTCTTGCTTTTTCGCTTCGCTGGTTTAATGAGAAATCGGATTTTTGAAAAAGTTCAATATCTCCAGTAGTTTTTAAGTTGGCGAGCCAAAAACGTACAAATGCTTGTAAATTCGCGTTTTTAAGCAGAAATTGACGATTTCTTGCTTTTTGCTTCGCTGGTTTAATGAGAAATCGGATTTTTTGAAAAAGTTCAATATCTCCAGTAGTTTTTAAGTTCACGAGCCAAAAACGTACAAATGCTTGTAAATTCGCGTTTTTAAGCAGAAATTGACGATTTCTTGCTTTTTCGCTTCGCTGGTTTAATGAGAAATCGGATATTTTGAAAAAGTTCAATATCTCCAGTAATTTTTAAGTTGGCGAGCCAAAAACGTACAAATGCTTGTAAATTCGCGTTTTTAAGCAGAAATTGACAATTTCTTGCTTTTTCGCTTCGCTGGTTTAATGAGAAATCGGATTTTTTGAAAAAGTTCAATATCTCCAGTAGTTTTTAAGTTGGCGAGCCAAAAACGTACAAATGCTTGTAAATTCGCGTTTTTAAGCAGAAATTGACTATTTCTTGCTTTTTCGCTTCTCTGGTTTAATGAGAAATCGGATTTTTTGAAAAAGTTCAATATCTCCAGTAGTTTTTAAGTTGGCGAGCCAAAAACGTACAAATGCTTGTAAATTCGCGTTTTTAAGCAGAAATTGACGATTTCTTGCTTTTTCGCTTCGCTGGTTTAATGAGAAATCAGATTTTTGAAAAAGTTCAATATCTCCAGTAGTTTTTAAGTTGGCGAGCCAAAAACGTACAAATGCTTGTAAATTCGCGTTTTTAAGCAGAAATTGACGTTTTTTGCTTTTTCGCTTCGCTGGTTTAATGAGAAATCGGATTTTTTGAAAAAGTTCAATATCTCCAGTAGTTTTTAAGTTGGCGAGCCAAAAACGTACAAATCTTGTAAATTCGCTGGTTTAATGAGAAATCGGATTTTTTGAAAAAGTTCAATATCTCCAGTAGTTTTTAAGTTGGCGAGCCAAAAACGTATAAATGCTTGTAAATTCGCGTTTTTAAGCAGAAATTGACGATTTCTTGCTTTTTCGCTTCGCTGGTTTAATGAGAAATCGGATTTTTTGAAAAAGTTCAATATCTCCAGTAGTTTTTAAGTTGGCGAGCCAAAAACGTACAAATGCTTGTAAATTCGCGTTTTTAAGCAGAAATTGACGATTTCTTGCTTTTTCGCTTCGCTGGTTTAATGAGAAATCGGATTTTTTGAAAAAGTTCAATATCTCCAGTAGTTTTTAAGTTGGCGAGCCAAAAACGTACAAATGCTTGTAAATTCGCGTTTTTAAGCAGAAATTGACGATTTCTTGCTTTTTCGCTTCGCTGGTTTAATGAGAAATCGGATTTTTTGAAAAAGTTCAATATCTCCAGTAGTTTTTAAGTTCACGAGCCAAAAACGTACAAATGCTTGTAAATTCGCGTTTTTAAGCAGAAATTGACGATTTCTTGCTTTTTCGCTTCGCTGGTTTAATGAGAAATCGGATTTTCTGAAAAAGTTCAATATCTCCAGTAATTTTTAAGTTGGCGAGCCAAAAACGTACAAATGCTTGTAAATTCGCGTTTTTAAGCAGAAATTGACGATTTCTTGCTTTTTCGCTTCGCTGGTTTAATGAGAAATCGGATTTTTTGAAAAAGTTCAATATCTCCAGTAGTTTTTAAGTTGGCGAGCCAAAAACGTACAAATGCTTGTAAATTCGCGTTTTTAAGCAGAAATTGACGATTTTTTGCTTTTTCGCTTCGCTGGTTTAATGAGAAATCGGATTTTTTGAAAAAGTTCAATATATCCAGTAGTTTTTAAGTTGGCGAGCCAAAAACGTACAAATGCTTGTAAATTCGCGTTTTTAAGCAGAAATTGACGATTTCTTGCTTTTTCGCTTCGCTGGTTTAATGAGAAATCGGATTTTTTGAAAAAGTTCAATATCTCCAGTAGTTTTTAAGTTGGCGAGCCGAAAACGTACAAATGCTTGTAAATTCGCGTTTTTAAGCAGAAATTGACGATTTCTTGCTTTTTCGCTTCGCTGGTTTAATGAGAAATCGGATTTTTTGAAAAAGTTCAATATCTCCAGTAGTTTTTAAGTTGGCGAGCCAAAAACGTACAAATTGTAACGTAAGTTGTAAATTCGCGTTTTTAAGCAGAAATTGACGATTTCTTGCTTTTTCGCTTCGCTGGTTTAATGAGAAATCGGATTTTTGAAAAAGTTCAATATCTCCAGTAGTTTTTAAGTTGGCGAGCCAAAAACGTACAAATGCGTGTAAATTCGCGTTTTTAAGCAAAAATTGACGATTTTTTGCTTTTTCGCTTCGCTGGTTTAATGAAAAATCGGATTTTTTGAAAAAGTTCAATATCTCCAGTAGTTTTTAAGTTGGCGAGCCAAAAACGTACAAATGCTTGTAAATTCGCGTTTCTAAGCAGAAATTGACGATTTTTTGCTTTTTCGCTTCGCTGGTTTAATGAGAAATCGGATTTTTTGAAAAAGTTCAATATCTCCAGTAGTTTTTAAGTTGGCGAGCCAAAAACGTACAAATGCTTGTAAATTCGCGTTTTTAAGCAGAAATTGACGATTTCTTGCTTTTTCGCTTCGCTGGTTTAATGAGAAATCGGATTTTTTGAAAAAGTTCAATATCTCCAGTAGTTTTTAAGTTGGCGAGCCAAAAACGTACAAATTCTTGTAAATTCGCGTTTTTAAGCAGAAATTGACGATTTCTTGCTTTTTCGCTTTGCTGGTTTAATGAGAAATCGGATTTTTTGAAAAAGTTCAATATCTCCAGTAGTTTTTAAGTTGGCGAGCCAAAAACGTACAAATGCTTGTAAATTCGCGTTTTTAAGCAGAAATTGTCGATTTCTTGCTTTTTCGCTTCGCTGGTTTAATGAGAAATCGGATTTTTTGAAAAAGTTCAATATCTCCAGTAGTTTTTAAGTTGGCGAGCCAAAAACGTACAAATGCTTGTAAATTCGCGTTTTTAAGCAGAAATTGACGATTTCTTGCTTTTTCGCTTCGCTGGTTTAATGAGAAATCGGATTTTTTGAAAAAGTTCAATATCTCCAGTAGTTTTTAAGTTGGCGAGCCAAAAACGTACAAATGCTTGTAAATTCGCGTTTTTAAGCAGAAATTGACGATTTCTTGCTTTTTCGCTTCGCTGGTTTAATGAGAAATCGGATTTTTTGAAAAAGTTCAATATCTCCAGTAGTTTTTAAGTTGGCGAGCCAAAAACGTACAAATGCTTGTAAATTCGCGTTTTTAAGCAGAAATTGACGATTTCTTGCTTTTTCGCTTCGCTGGTTTAATGAGAAATCGGATTTTTTGAAAAAGTTCAATATCTCCAGTAGTTTTTAAGTTGGCGAGCCAAAAACGTACAAATGCTTGTAAATTCGCGTTTTTAAGCAGAAATTGACGATTTCTTGCTTTTTCGCTTCGCTGGTTTAATGAGAAATCGGATTTTTTGAAAAAGTTCAATATCTCCAGTAGTTTTTAAGTTCACGAGCCAAAAACGTACAAATGCTTGTAAATTCGCGTTTTTAAGCAGAAATTGACGATTTCTTGCTTTTTCGCTTCGCTGGTTTAATGAGAAATCGGATTTTCTGAAAAAGTTCAATATCTCCAGTAATTTTTAAGTTGGCGAGCCAAAAACGTACAAATGCTTGTAAATTCGCGTTTTTAAGCAGAAATTGACGATTTCTTGCTTTTTCGCTTCGCTGGTTTAATGAGAAATCGGATTTTTTGAAAAAGTTCAATATCTCCAGTAGTTTTTAAGTTGGCGAGCCAAAAACGTACAAATGCTTGTAAATTCGCGTTTTTAAGCAGAAATTGACGATTTTTTGCTTTTTCGCTTCGCTGGTTTAATGAGAAATCGGATTTTTTGAAAAAGTTCAATATCTCCAGTAGTTTTTAAGTTGGCGAGCCAAAAACGTACAAATGCTTGTAAATTCGCGTTTTTAATCAGAAATTGACGATTTTTTGCTTTTTCGCTTGGCTGGTTTAATGAGAAATCGGATTTTTTGAAAAAGTTCAATATCTCCAGTAGTTTTTACGTTGGCGAGCCAAAAACGTATAAATGCTTGTAAATTCGCGTTTTTAAGCAGAAATTGACGATTTCTTGCTTTTTCGCTTCGCTGGTTTAATGAGAAATCGGATTTTTTGAAAAAGTTCAATATCTCCAGTAGTTTTTAAGTTGGGGAGCCAAAAACGTACAAATGCTTGTAAATTCGCGTTTTTAAGCAGAAATTGACGATTTCTTGCTTTTTCGCTTCGCTGGTTTAATGAGAAATTGGATTTTTTTAAAAAGTTCAATATCTCCAGTAGTTTTTAAGTTGGCAAGCCAAAAACGTACAAATGCTTGTAAATTCGCGTTTTTAAGCAGAAATTGACGATTTCTTGCTTTTTCGCTTCGCTGGTTTAATGAGAAATCGGATTTTTTGAAAAAGTTCAATATCTCCAGTAGTTTTTAAGTTCACGAGCCAAAAACGTACAAATGCTTGTAAATTCGCGTTTTTAAGCAGAAATTGACGATTTCTTGCTTTTTCGCTTCGCTGGTTTAATGAGAAATCGGATTTTTTAAAAAAGTTTAATATCTCCAGTAGTTTTTAAGTTGGCGAGCCAAAAACGTACAAATGCTTGTAAATTCGCGTTTTTAAGCAGAAATTGACGATTTCTTGCTTTTTCGCTTCGCTGGTTTAATGAGAAATCGGATTTTTTGAAAAAGTTCAATATCTCCAGTAGTTTTTAAGTTGGCGAGCCAAAAACGTACAAATGCTTGTAAATTCGCGTTTTTAAGCAGAAATTGACGATTTCTTGCTTTTTCGCTTCGCTGGTTTAATGAGAAATCGGATTTTTTGAAAAAGTTCAATATCTCCAGTAGTTTTTAAGTTGGCGAGCCAAAAACGTACAAATGCTTGTAAATTCGCGTTTTTAAGCAGAAATTGACGATTTCTTGCTTTTTCGCTTCGCTGGTTTAATGAGAAATCGGATTTTTTGAAAAAGTTCAATATCTCCAGTAGTTTTTAAGTTGGCGAGCCAAAAACGTACAAATGCTTGTAAATTCGCGTTTTTAAGCAGAAATTGACGATTTCTTGCTTTTTCGCTTCGCTGGTTTAATGAGAAATCGGATTTTTTGAAAAAGTTCAATATCTCCAGTAGTTTTTAAGTTGGCGAGCCAAAAACGTACAAATGCTTGTAAATTCGCGTTTTTAAGCAGAAATTGACGATTTTTTGCTTTTTCGCTTCGCTGGTTTAATGAGAAATCGGATTTTTTGAAAAAGTTCAATATCTCCAGTAGTTTTTAAGTTGGCGAGCCAAAAAGGTACAAATGCTTGTAAATTCGCGTTTTTAAGCAGAAATTGACGATTTCTTGCTTTTTCGCTTCGCTGGTTTAATGAGAAATCGGATTTTTTGAAAAAGTTCAATATCTCCAGTAGTTTTTAAGTTCACAAGCCAAAAACGTACAAATGCTTGTAAATTCGCGTTTTTAAGCAGAAATTGACGATTTCTTGCTTTTTCGCTTCGCTGGTTTAATGAGAAATCGGATTTTCTGAAAAAGTTCAATATCTCCAGTAATTTTTAAGTTGGCGAGCCAAAAACGTACAAATGCTTGTAAATTCGCGTTTTTAAGCAGAAATTGACGATTTCTTGCTTTTTCGCTTCGCTGGTTTAATGAGAAATCGGATTTTTTGAAAAAGTTCAATATCTCCAGTAGTTTTTAAGTTGGCGAGCCAAAAACGTACAAATGCTTGTAAATTCGCGTTTTTAAGCAGAAATTGACGATTTTTTGCTTTTTCGCTTCGCTGGTTTAATGAGAAATCGGATTTTTTGAAAAAGTTTAATATCTCCAGTAGTTTTTAAGTTGGCGAGCCAAAAACGTACAAATGCTTGTAAATTCGCGTTTTTAAGCAGAAATTGACGATTTCTTGCTTTTTCGCTTCGCTGGTTTAATGAGAAATCGGATTTTTTGAAAAAGTTCAATATCTCCAGTAGTTTTTAAGTTGGCGAGCCGAAAACGTACAAATGCTTGTAAATTCGCGTTTTTAAGCAGAAATTGACGATTTCTTGCTTTTTCGCTTCGCTGGTTTAATGAGAAATCGGATTTTTTGAAAAAGTTCAATATCTCCAGTAGTTTTTAAGTTGGCGAGCCAAAAACGTACAAATTGTAACGTAAGTTGTAAATTCGCGTTTTTAAGCAGAAATTGACGATTTCTTGCTTTTTCGCTTCGCTGGTTTAATGAGAAATCGGATTTTTTGAAAAAGTTCAATATCTCCAGTAGTTTTTAAGTTGGCGAGCCAAAAACGTACAAATGCTTGTAAATTCGCGTTTTTAAGCAGAAATTGACGATTTTTTGCTTTTTCGCTTGGCTGGTTTAATGAGAAATCGGATTTTTTGAAAAAGTTCAATATCTCCAGTAGTTTTTACGTTGGCGAGCCAAAAACGTATAAATGCTTGTAAATTCGCGTTTTTAAGCAGAAATTGACGATTTCTTGCTTTTTCGCTTCGCTGGTTTAATGAGAAATCGGATTTTTTGAAAAAGTTCAATATCTCCAGTAGTTTTTAAGTTGGCGAGCCAAAAACGTACAAATGCTTGTAAATTCGCGTTTTTAAGCAGAAATTGACGATTTCTTGCTTTTTCGCTTCGCTGGTTTAATGAGAAATTGGATTTTTTAAAAAGTTCAATATCTCCAGTAGTTTTTAAGTTGGCAAGCCAAAAACGTACAAATGCTTGTAAATTCGCGTTTTTAAGCAGAAATTGACGATTTCTTGCTTTTTCGCTTCGCTGGTTTAATGAGAAATCGGATTTTTTGAAAAAGTTCAATATCTCCAGTAGTTTTTAAGTTCACGAGCCAAAAACGTACAAATGCTTGTAAATTCGCGTTTTTAAGCAGAAATTGACGATTTTTTGCTTTTTCGCTTCGCTGATTTAATGAGAAATCGGATTTTTTAAAAAAGTTTAATATCTCCAGTAGTTTTAAGTTGGCGAGCCAAAAACGTACAAATGCTTGTAAATTCGCGTTTTTAAGCAGAAATTGACGATTTCTTGCTTTTTCGCTTCGCTGGTTTAATGAGAAATCGGATTTTTGAAAAAGTTCAATATCTCCAGTAGTTTTAAGTTGGCGAGCCAAAAACGTACAAATGCTTGTAAATTCGCGTTTTTAAGCAGAAATTGACGATTTCTTGCTTTTTCGCTTCGCTGGTTTAATGAGAAATCGGATTTTTTGAAAAAGTACAATATCTCCAGTAGTTTTTAAGTTGGCGAGCCAAAAACGTACAAATGCTTGTAAATTCGCGTTTTTAAGCAGAAATTGACGATTTCTTGCTTTTTCGCTTCGCTGGTTTAATGAGAAATCGGATTTTTTGAAAAAGTTCAATATCTCCAGTAGTTTTTAAGTTGGCGAGCCAAAAACGTACAAATGCTTGTAAATTCGCGTTTTTAAGCAGAAATTGACGATTTCTTGCTTTTTCGCTTCGCTGGTTTAATGAGAAATCGGATTTTTTGAAAAAGTTCAATATCTCCAGTAGTTTTTAAGTTGGCGAGCCAAAAACGTATAAATGCTTGTAAATTCGCGTTTTTAAGCAGAAATTGACGATTTCTTGCTTTTCGCTTCGCTGGTTTAATGAGAAATCGGATTTTTTGAAAAAGTTCAATATCTCCAGTAGTTTTTAAGTTGGCGAGCCAAAAACGTACAAATGCTTGTAAATTCGCGTTTTTAAGCAGAAATTGACGATTTCAGGCTTTTTCGCTTCGCTGGTTTAATGAGAAATCGGATTTTTGAAAAGTTCAATATCTCCAGTAGTTTTTAAGTTGGCGAGCCAAAAACGTATAAATGCTTGTAAATTCGCATTTTTAAGCAGAAATTGACGATTTCTTGCTTTTTCGCTTCGCTGGTTTAATGAGAAATCGGATTTTTGAAAAAGTTCAATATCTCCAGTGGTTTTTAAGTTGGCGAGCCAAAAACGTAGAAATGCTTGTAAATTCGCGTTTTTAAGCAGAAATTGACGATTCTTGCTTTTTCGCTTCGCTGGTTTAATGAGAAATCGGATTTTTTGAAAAAGTTCAATATCTCCAGTAGTTTTTAAGTTGGCGAGCCAAAAACGTATAAATGCTTGTATATTCGCGTTTGTAAGCAGAAATTGACGATTTCTTGCTTTTTCGCTTCGCTGGTTTAATGAGAAATCGGATTTTTTGAAAAAGTTCAATATCTCCAGTAGTTTTTAAGTTGGCGAGCCAAAACGTATAAATGCTTGTAACTTCGCGTTTTTAAGCAGAAATTGACGATTTCTTGCTTTTTCGCTTCGCTGGTTTAATGAGAAATCGGATTTTTTGAAAAAGTTCAATATCTCCAGTAGTTTTTAAGTTGGCGAGCCAAAAACGTACAAATGCTTGTAAATTTGCGTCTTTAAGCAGAAATTGACGATTTCTTGCTTTTTCGCTTCGCTGGTTTAATGAGAAATCGGATTTTTTGAAAAAGTTCAATATCTCAGTAGTTTTTAAGTTGGCGAGCCAAAAACGTACAAATGCTTGTAAATTCGCGTTTTTAAGCAGAAATTGACGATTTTTTGCTTTTTCGCTTCGCTGGTTTAATGAGAAATCGGATTTTTTGAAAAAGTTCAATATCTCCCAGTAGTTTTTAAGTTGGCGAGCCAAAAACGTACAAATGCTTGTAAATTCGCGTTTTTAAGCAGAAATTGACGATTTCTTGCTTTTTCGCTTCGCTGGTTTAATGAGAAATTGGATTTTTTAAAAAGTTCAATATCTCCAGTAGTTTTTAAGTTGGCGAGCCAAAAACGTACAAATGCTTGTAAATTCGCGTTTTTAAGCAGAAATTGACGATTTCTTGCTTTTTCGCTTCGCTGGTTTAATGAGAAATCGGATTTTTTGAAAAGTTCAATATCTCCAGTAGTTTTTAAGTTCACGAGCCAAAAACGTACAAATGCTTGTAAATTCGCGTTTTTAAGCAGAAATTGACGATTTCTTGCTTTTTCGCTTCGCTGGTTTAATGAGAAATCGGATTTTTTGAAAAAGTTCAATATCTCCAGTAGTTTTTAAGTTGGCGAGCCAAAAACGTACAAATGCTTGTAAATTCGCGTTTTTAAGCAGAAATTGACGATTTCTTGCTTTTTCGCTTCGCTGGTTTAATGAGAAATCGGATTTTTTGAAAAAGTTCAATATCTCCAGTAGTTTTTAAGTTCACGAGCCAAAAACGTACAAATGCTTGTAAATTCGCGTTTTTAAGCAGAAATTGACGATTTCTTGCTTTTTCGCTTCGCTGGTTTAATGAGAAATCGGATTTTTTGAAAAAGTTCAATATTTCCAGTAGTTTTTAAGTTGGCGAGCCAAAAACGTACAAATGCTTGTAAATTCGCGTTTTTAAGCAGAAATTGACGATTTCTTGCTTTTTCGCTTCGCTGGTTTAATGAGAAATCGGATTTTTGAAAAGTTTAATATCTCCAGTAGTTTTTAAGTTGGCGAGCCAAAAACGTACAAATGCTTGTAAATTCGCGTTTTTAAGCAGAAATTGACGATTTTTTGCTTTTTCGCTTCGCTGGTTTAATGAGAAATCGGATTTTTTGAAAAAGTTCAATATCTCCAGTAGTTTTTAAGTTGGCGAGCCAAAAACGTACAAATGCTTGTAAATTCGCGTTTTAAGCAGAAATTGACGATTTCTTGCTTTTTCGCTTCGCTGGTTTAATGAGAAATCGGATTTTTTGAAAAAGTTCAATATCTCCCGTAGTTTTTAAGTTGGCGAGCCAAAACGTACAAATGCTTGTAAATTTGCGTTTTAAGCAGAAATTGACGATTTCTTGCTTTTTCGCTTCGCTAGTTTAATGAGAAATCGGATTCTTTGAAAAAGTTCAATATCTCCAGTAGTTTTTAAGTTGGCGAGCCAAAAACGTACAAATGCTTGTAAATTCGCGTTTTTAAGCAGAAATTGACGATTTCTTGCTTTTTCGCTTCGCTGGTTTAATGAGAAATCGGATTTTTGAAAAAGTTCAATATCTCCAGTAGTTTTTAAGTTGGCGAGCCAAAAACGTACAAATGCTTGTAAATTCGCGTTTTTAAGCAGAAATTGACGATTTTTTGCTTTTTCGCTTCGCTGGTTTAATGAGAAATCGGATTTTTTGAAAAGTTCAATATCTCCAGTAGTTTTAAGTTGGCGAGCCAAAAACGTATAAATGCTTGTAAGTTCGCGTTTTTAAGCAGAAATTGACGATTTCTTGCTTTTTCGCTTCGCTGGTTTAATGAGAAATCGGATTTTTGAAAAAGTTCAATATCTCCAGTAGTTTTTAAGTTGGCGAGCCAAAAACGTACAAATGCTTGTAAATTCGCGTTTTTAAGCAGAAATTGACGATTTCTTGCTTTTTCGCTTCGCTGGTTTAATGAGAAATCGGATTTTTTGAAAAAGTTCAATATCTCCAGTAGTTTTTAAGTTGGCGAGCCAAAAACGTACAAATGCTTGTAAATTCGCGTTTTTAAGCAGAAATTGACGATTTCTTGCTTTTTCGCTTCGCTGGTTTAATGAGAAATCGGATTTTTTTGAAAAAGTTCAATATCTCCAGTAGTGTTTAAGTTCACGAGACAAAAACGTACAAATGCTTGTAAATTCGCGTTTTAAGCAGAATTGACGATTTATTGCTTTTTCGCTTCGCTGGTTTAATGAGAAATCGGATTTTTTGAAAAAGTTCAATATCTCCAGTAGTTTTTAAGTTGGCGAGCCAAAAACGTACAAATGCTTGTAAATTCGCGTTTTTAAGCAGAAATTGACGATTTCTTGCTTTTTCGCTTCGCTGGTTTAATGAGAAATCGGATTTTTTGAAAAAGTTCAATATCTCCAGTAGTTTTTAAGTTGGCGAGCCAAAAACGTACAAATGCTTGTAAATTCGCGTTTTTAAGCAGAAATTGACGATTTCTTGCTTTTTCGCTTCGCTGGTTTAATGAGAAATCGGATTTTTTGAAAAAGTTCAATATCTCCAGTAGTTTTTAAGTTGGCGAGCCAAAAACGTACAAATGCTTGTAAATTCGCGTTTTTAAGCAGAAATTGACGATTTCTTGCTTTTTCGCTTCGCTGGTTTAATGAGAAATCGGATTTTTTGAAAAAGTTCATTATCTCCAGTAATTTTTAAGTTGGCGAGCCAAAAACGTACAAATGCTTGTAAATTCGCGTTTTTAAGCAGAAATTGACGATTTTTTGCTTTTTCGCTTCGCTGGTTTAATGAGAAATCGGATTTTTTGAAAAAGTTCAATATCTCCAGTAGTTTTTAAGTTGGCGAGCCAAAAACGTATAAATGCTTGTAAATTCGCGTTTTTAAGCAGAAATTGACGATTTCTTGCTTTTTCGCTTCGCTGGTTTAATGAGAAATCGGATTTTTTGAAAAAGTTCAATATCTCCAGTAGTTTTTAAGTTGGCGAGCCAAAAACGTACAAATGCTTGTAAATTCGCGTTTTTAAGCAGAAATTGACGATTTCTTGCTTTTTCGCTTCGCTGGCTTAATGAGAAATCGGATTTTTTGAAAAAGTTCAATATCTCCAGTAGTTTTTAAGTTGGCGAGCCAAAAACGTACAAATGCTTGTAAATTCGCGTTTTTAAGCAGAAATTGACAATTTCTTGCTTTTTCGCTTCGCTGGTTTAATGTGAAATCGGATTTTTTGAAAAAGTTCAATATCTCCAGTAGTTTTTAAGTTGGCGAGCCAAAAACGTACAAATGCTTGTAAATTCGCGTTTTTAAGCAGAAATTGACGATTTTTTGCTTTTTCGCTTCGCTGGTTTAATGAGAAATCGGATTTTTTGAAAAAGTTCAATATCTCCAGTAGTTTTTAAGTTGGCGAGCCAAAAACGTACAAATGCTTGTAAATTCGCGTTTTTAAGCAGAAATTGACGATTTTTTGCTTTTTCGCTTCGCTGGTTTAATGAGAAATCGGATTTTTTGAAAAAGTTCAATATCTCCAGTAGTTTTTAAGTTGGCGAGCCAAAAACGTACAAATGCTTGTAAATTCGCGTTTTTAAGCAGAAATTGACGATTTTTTGCTTTTTCGCTTCGCTGGTTTAATGAGAAATCGGATTTTTTGTAAAAGTTCAATATCTCTAGTAGTTTTTTAATTTGCCGAGCCAAAAACGTACAAATGCTTGTAAATTCGCGTTTTTAAGCAGAAATTGACGATTTTTTGCTTTTTCGCTTCGCTGGTTTAATGAGAAATCGGATTTTTTGAAAAAGTTCAATATCTCCAGTAGTTTTTAAGTTGGCGAGCCAAAAACGTATAAATGCTTGTAAATTCGCGTTTTTAAGCAGAAATTGACGATTTCTTGCTTTTTCGCTTCGCTGGTTTAATGAGAAATCGGATTTTTGAAAAAGTTCAATATCTCCAGTAGTTTTTAAGTTGGCGAGCCAAAAACGTACAAATGCTTGTAAATTCGCATTTTTAAGCAGAAATTGACGATTTCTTGCTTTTTCGCTTCGCTGGTTTAATGAGAAATCGGATTTTTTGAAAAAGTTCAATATCTCCAGTAGTTTTTAAGTTGGCGAGCCAAAAACGTACAAATGCTTGTAAATTCGCGTTTTTAAGCAGAAATTGACGATTTTTTGCTTTTTTCGCTTCGCTGGTTTAATGAGAAATCGGATTTTTGAAAAAGTTCAATATCTCCAGTAGTTTTCAAGTTGGCGAGCCAAAACGTACAAATGCTTGTAAATTCGCGTTTTTAAGCAGAAATTGACGATTTTTTGCTTTTTCGCTTCGCTGGTTTAATGAGAAATCGGATTTTTTGAAAAGTTCAATATCTCCAGTAGTTTTTAAGTTGGCGAGCCAAAAACGTATAAATGCTTGTAAGTTCGCGTTTTTAAGCAGAAATTGACGATTTCTTGCTTTTTCGCTTCGCTGGTTTAATGAGAAATCGGATTTTTTGAAAAAGTTCAATATCTCCAGTAGTGTTTTTAAGTTGGCGAGCCAAAAACGTACAAATGCTTGTAAATTCGCGTTTTTAAGCAGAAATTGACGATTTCTTGCTTTTTCGCTTCGCTGGTTTAATGAGAAATCGGATTTTTTGAAAAAGTTCAATATCTCCAGTAGTTTTTAAGTTGGCGAGCCAAAAACGTACAAATGCTTGTAAATTCGCGTTTTTAAGCAGAAATTGACGATTTCTTGCTTTTTCGCTTCGCTGGTTTAATGAGAAATCGGATTTTTTGAAAAAGTTCAATATCTCCAGTAGTTTTTAAGTTGGCGAGCCAAAAACGTACAAATGCTTGTAAATTCGCGTTTTTAAGCAGAAATTGACGATTTCTTGCTTTTTCGCTTCGCTGGTTTAATGAGAAATCGGATTTTTTGAAAAGTTCAATATCTCCAGTAGTTTTTAAGTTGGCGAGCCAAAAACGTACAAATGCTTGTAAATTCGCGTTTTTAAGCAGAAATTGACGATTTCTTGCTTTTTCGCTTCGCTGGTTTAATGAGAAATCGGATTTTTTGAAAAAGTTCAATATCTCCAGTAGTTTTTAAGTTGGCGAGCCAAAAACGTACAAATGCTTGTAAATTCGCGTTTTTAAGCAGAAATTGACGATTTCTTGCTTTTTCGCTTCGCTGGTTTAATGAGAAATCGGATTTTTTGAAAAAGTTCAATATCTCCAGTAATTTTTAAGTTGGCGAGCCAAAAACGTACAAATGCTTGTAAATTCGCGTTTTTAAGCAGAAATTGACGATTTTTTGCTTTTTCGCTTCGCTGGTTTAATGAGAAATCGGATTTTTTGAAAAAGTTCAATATCTCCAGTAGTTTTTAAGTTGGCGAGCCAAAAACGTATAAATGCTTGTAAATTCGCGTTTTTAAGCAGAAATTGACGATTTCTTGCTTTTTCGCTTCGCTGGTTTAATGAGAAATCGGATTTTTTGAAAAGTTCAATATCTCCAGTAGTTTTTAAGTTGGCGAGCCAAAAACGTACAAATGCTTGTAAATTCGCGTTTTTAAGCAGAAATTGACAATTTCTTGCTTTTTCGCTTCGCTGGTTTAATGAGAAATCGGATTTTTTGAAAAAGTTCAATATCTCCAGTAGTTTTTAAGTTGGCGAGCCAAAAACGTACAAATGCTTGTAAATTCGCGTTTTTAAGCAGAAATTGACAATTTCTTGCTTTTCGCTTCGCTGGTTTAATGTGAAATCGGATTTTTGAAAAAGTTCAATATCTCCAGTAGTTTTTAAGTTGGCGAGCAAAAACGTACAAATGCTTGTAAATTCGCGTTTTTTAAGCAGAAATTGACGATTTTTTGCTTTTTCGCTTCGCTGGTTTAATGAGAAATCGGATTTTTTGAAAAAGTTCAATATCTCCAGTAGTTTTTAAGTTGGCGAGCCAAAAACGTACAAATGCTTGTAAATTCGCGTTTTAAGCAGAAATTGACGATTTTTTGCTTTTTCGCTTCGCTGGTTTAATGAGAAATCGGATTTTTGAAAAAGTTCAATATCTCCAGTAGTTTTAAGTTGGCGAGCCAAAAACGTACAAATGCTTGTAAATTCGCGTTTTTAAGCAGAAATTGACGATTTTTTTGCTTTTTCGCTTCGCTGGTTTAATGAGAAATCGGATTTTTGAAAAAGTTCAATATCTCTAGTAGTTTTTTAATTTGCCGAGCCAAAAACGTACAAATGCTTGTAAATTCGCGTTTTTAAGCAGAAATTGACGATTTTTTGCTTTTTCGCTTCGCTGGTTTAATGAGAAATCGGATTTTTTGAAAAAGTTCAATATCTCCAGTAGTTTTTAAGTTGGCGAGCCAAAAACGTATAAATGCTTGTAAATTCGCGTTTTTAAGCAGAAATTGACGATTTCTTGCTTTTTCGCTTCGCTGTTTAATGAGAAATCGGATTTTTGAAAAAGTTCAATATCTCCAGTAGTTTTTAAGTTGGCGAGCCAAAAACGTACAAATGCTTGTAAATTCGCATTTTTAAGCAGAAATTGACGATTTCTTGCTTTTTCGCTTCGCTGGTTTAATGAGAAATCGGATTTTTTGAAAAAGTTCAATATCTCCAGTAGTTTTTAAGTTGGCGAGCCAAAAACGTACAAATGCTTGTAAATTCGCGTTTTTAAGCAGAAATTGACGATTTTTTGCTTTTTCGCTTCGCTGGTTTAATGAGAAATCGGATTTTTTGAAAAGTTCAATATCTCCAGTAGTTTTCAAGTTGGCGAGCCAAAAACGTACAAATGCTTGTAAATTCGCGTTTTTAAGCAGAAATTGACGATTTTTTGCTTTTTCGCTTCGCTGGTTTAATGAGAAATCGGATTTTTTGAAAAAGTTCAATATCTCCAGTAGTTTTTAAGTTGGCGAGCCAAAAACGTACAAATGCTTGTAAATTCGCGTTTTTAAGCAGAAATTGACGATTTTTTGCTTTTTCGCTTCGCTGGTTTAATGAGAAATCGGATTTTTGAAAAAGTTCAATATCTCCAGTAGTTTTTAAGTTTTCGAGCCAAAAACGTACAAATGCTTGTAAATTCGCGTTTTAAGCAGAAATTGACGATTTTTTGCTTTTTCGCTTCGCTGGTTTAATGAGAAATCGATTTTTTGAAAAAGTTCAATATCTCCAGTAGTTTTTAAGTTTTCGAGCCAAAAACGTACAAATGCTTGTAAATTCGCGTTTTAAGCAGAAATTGACGATTTTTTGCTTTTTCGCTTCGCTGGTTTAATGAGAAATCGGATTTTTTGAAAAAGTTCAATATCTCTAGTAGTTTTTTAATTTGCCGAGCCAAAAACGTACAAATGCTTGTAAATTCGCGTTTTTAAGCAGAAATTGACGATTTTTTGCTTTTTCGCTTCGCTGGTTTAATGAGAAATCGGATTTTTTGAAAAAGTTCAATATCTCCAGTAGTTTTTAAGTTGGCGAGCAAAAACGTATAAATGCTTGTAAATTCGCGTTTTTAAGCAGAAATTGACGATTTCTTGCTTTTTCGCTTCGCTGGTTTAATGAGAAATCGGATTTTGAAAAGTTCAATATCTCCAGTAGTTTTTAAGTTGGCGAGCCAAAAACGTACAAATGCTTGTAAATTCGCATTTTTAAGCAGAAATTGACGATTTCTTGCTTTTTCGCTTCGCTGGTTTAATGAGAAATCGGATTTTTTGAAAAAGTTCAATATCTCCAGTAGTTTTTAAGTTGGCGAGCCAAAAACGTACAAATGCTTGTAAATTCGCGTTTTTAAGCAGAAATTGACGATTTTTTTGCTTTTTCGCTTCGCTGGTTTAATGAGAAATCGGATTTTTTGAAAAGTTCAATATCTCCAGTAGTTTTCAAGTTGGCGAGCCAAAAACGTACAAATGCTTGTAAATTCGCGTTTTTAAGCAGAAATTGACGATTTTTTGCTTTTTCGCTTCGCTGGTTTAATGAGAAATCGGATTTTTTGAAAAAGTTCAATATCTCCAGTAGTTTTTAAGTTGGCGAGCCAAAAACGTACAAATGCTTGTAAATTCGCGTTTTTAAGCAGAAATTGACGGTTTCTTGTTTTTTCGCTTCGCTGGTTTAATGAGAAATCGGATTTTTTGAAAAAGTTCAATATCTCCAGTAGTTTTTAAGTTGGCGAGCCAGAAACGTATAAATGCTTGTAAATTCGCGTTTTTAAGCAGAAATTGACGATTTTTTGCTTTTTCGCTTCGCTGGTTTAATGAGAAATCGGATTTTTTGAAAAAGTTCAATATCTCCAGTAGTTTTTAAGTTGGCGAGCCAAAAACGTACAAATGCTTGTAAATTCGCGTTTTTAAGCAGAAATTGACGATTTCTTGCTTTTTCGCTTCGCTGGTTAATGAGAAATCGAATTTTTTGAAAAGTTCATATCTCCAGTAGTTTTTAAGTTGGCGAGCCAAAAAGTTGGCGAGCCAAAAACGTATAAATGCTTGTAAATTCGCGTTTTTAAGCAGAAATTGACGATTTCTTGCTTTTTCGCTTCGCTGGTTTAATGAGAAATCGGATTTTTTGAAAAACTTCAATATCTCCAGTAGTTTTTAAGTTGGCGAGCCAAAAACGTACAAATGCTTGTAAATTCGCGTTTTTAAGCAGAAATTGACGATTTCTTGCTTTTTCGCTTCGCTGGTTTAATGAGCAATCGGATATTTTGAAAAAGTTCAATATCTCCAGTAGTTTTTAAGTTGGCGAGCCAAAAACGTACAAATGCTTGTAAATTCGCGTTTTTAAGCAGAAATTGACGATTTCTTGCTTTTTCGCTTCGCTGGTTTAATGAGAAATCGGATTTTTTGAAAAAGTTCAATATCTCCAGTAGTTTTTAAGTTGGCGAGCCAAAAACGTATAAATGCTTGTAAATTCGCGTTTTTAAGCAGAAAATGACGATTTCTTGCTTTTTCGCTTCGCTGGTTTAATGAGAAATCGGATTTTTTGAAAAAGTTCAATATCTCCAGTAGTTTTTAAGTTGGCGAGCCAAAAACGTACAAATGCTTGTAAATTCGCGTTTTTAAGCAAAAATTGACGATTTCTTGCTTTTTCGCTTCGCTGGTTTAATGAGAAATCGGATTTTTGAAAAAGTTCAATATCTCCAGTAGTTTTTAAATTGGCGAGCCAAAAACGTATAAATGCTTGTAAATTCGCGTTTTTAAGTAGAAATTGACGATTTCTTGCTTTTTCGCTTCGCTGGTTTAATGAGAAATCGGATTTTTTGAAAAAGTTCAATATCTCCAGTAGTTTTTAAGTTGGCGAGCCAAAAACGTACAAATGCTTGTAAATTCGCGTTTTTAAGCAGAAATTGACGATTTCTTGCTTTTTCGCTTCGCTGGTTTAATGAGAAATCGGATTTTTTGAAAAAGTTCAATATCTCCAGTAGTTTTTAAGTTGGCGAGCCAAAAACGTACAAATGCTTGTAAATTCGCGTTTTTAAGCAGAAATTGACGATTTCTTGCTTTTTCGCTTCGCTGGTTTAATGAGAAATCGGATTTTTTGAAAAAGTTCAATATCTCCAGTAGTTTTTAAGTTGGCGAGCCAAAAACGTATATATGCTTGTAAATTCGCGTTTTTAAGCAGAAATTGACGATTTCTTGCTTTTTCGCTTCGCTGGTTTAATGAGAAATCGGATTTTTTGAAAAAGTTCAATATCTCCAGTAGTTTTTAAGTTGGCGAGCCAAAAACGTATATATGCTTGTAAATTCGCGTTTTTAAGCAGAAATTGACGATTTCTTGCTTTTTCGCTTCGCTGGTTTAATGAGAAATCGGATTTTTTGAAAAAGTTCAATATCTCCAGTAGTTTTTAAGTTGGCGAGCCAAAAACGTATAAATGCTTGTAAATTCGCGTTTTTAAGCAGAAATTGACGATTTGTTGCTTTTTCGCTTCGCTGGTTTAATGAGAAATCGGATTTTTTGAAAAAGTTCAATATCTCCAGTAGTTTTTAAGTTGGCGAGCCAAAAACGTACAAATGCTTGTAAATTCGCGTTTTTAAGCAGAAATTGACGATTTCTTGCTTTTTCGCTTCGCTGGTTTAATGAGAAATCGGATTTTTTGAAAAAGTTCAATATCTCCAGTAGTTTTTAAGTTGGCGAGCCAAAAACGTATAAATGCTTGTAAATTCGCGTTTCTAAGCAGAAATTGACGATTTCTTGTTTTTTCGCTTCGCTGGTTTAATGAGAAATCGGATTTTTTGAAAAAGTTCAATATCTCCAGTAGTTTTTAAGTTGGCGAGCCAAAAACGTATAAATGCTTGTAAATTCGCGTTTTTAAGCAGAAATTGACGATTTCTTGCTTTTTCGCTTCGCTGGTTTAATGAGAAATCGGATTTTTTGAAAAAGTTCAATATCTCCAGTAGTTTTTAAGTTGGCGAGCCAAAAACATACAAATGCTTGTAAATTCGCGTTTTTAAGCAGAAATTGACGATTTCTTGCTTTTTCGCTTCGCTGGTTTAATGAGAAATCGGATTTTTTGAAAAAGTTCAATATCTCCAGTAGTTTTTAAGTTGGCGAGCCAAAAAGTATAAATGCTTGTAAATTCGCGTTTTTAAGCAGAAATTGACGATTTCTTGCTTTTTCGCTTCGCTGGTTTAATGAGAAATCGGATTTTTTGAAAAAGTTCAATATCTCCAGTAGTTTTTAAGTTGGCGAGCCAAAAACGTACAAATGCTTGTAAATTCGCGTTTCTAAGCAGAAATTGACGATTTCTTGCTTTTTCGCTTCGCTGGTTTAATGAGAAATCGGATTTTTTGAAAAAGTTCAATATCTCCAGTAGTTTTTAAGTTGGCGAGCCAAAAACGTATAAATGCTTGTAAATTCGCGTTTTTAAGCAGAAATTGACGATTTCTTGCTTTTTCGCTTCGCTGGTTTAATGAGAAATCGGATTTTTTGAAAAAGTTCAATATCTCCAGTAGTTTTTAAGTTGGCGAGCCAAAAACGTATAAATGCTTGTAAATTCGCGTTTTTAAGCAGAAATTGACGATTTCTTGCTTTTTTACTTCGCTGGTTTAATGAGAAATCGGATTTTTTGAAAAAGTTCAATATCTCCAGTAGTTTTTAAGTTGGCGAGCCAAAAACGTACAAATGCTTGTAAATTCGCGTTTTTAAGCAGAAATTGACGATTCCTTGCTTTTTCGCTTCGCTGGTTTAATGAGAAATCGAATTTTTTGAAAAAGTTCAATATCTCCAGTAGTTTTTAAGTTGGCGAGCCAAAAACGTATAAATGCTTGTAAATTCGCGTTTTTAAGCAGAAATTGACGATTTCTTGCTTTTTCGCTTCGCTGGTTTAATGAGAAATCGGATTTTTTGAAAAACTTCAATATCTCCAGTAGTTTTTAAGTTGGCGAGCCAAAAACGTACAAATGCTTGTAAATTCGCGTTTTTAAGCAGAAATTGACGATTTCTTGCTTTTTCGCTTCGCTGGTTTAATGAGCAATCGGATTTTTTGAAAAAGTTCAATATCTCCAGTAGTTTTTAAGTTGGCGAGCCAAAAACGTACAAATGCTTGTAAATTCGCGTTTTTAAGCAGAAATTGACGATTTCTTGCTTTTTCGCTTCGCTGGTTTAATGAGAAATCGGATTTTTTGAAAAAGTTCAATATCTCCAGTAGTTTTTAAGTTGGCGAGCCAAAACCGTATAAATGCTTGTAAATTCGCGTTTTTAAGCAGAAATTGACGATTTCTTGCTTTTTCGCTTCGCTGGTTTAATGAGAAATCGGATTTTTTGAAAAAGTTCAATGTCTCCAGTAGTTTTTAAGTTGGCGAGCCAAAAACGTATAAATGCTTGTAAATTCGCGTTTTTAAGCAGAAATTGACGATTTCTTGATTTTTCGCTTCGCTGGTTTAATGAGAAATCGGATTTTTTGAAAAAGTTCAATATCTCCAGTAGTTTTTAAGTTGGCGAGCCAAAAACGTACAAATGCTTGTAAATTCGCGTTTTTAAGCAGAAATTGACGATTTCTTGCTTTTTCGCTTAGCTGGTTTAATGAGAAATCGGATTTTTTGAAAAAGTTCAATATCTCCAGTAGTTTTTAAGTTGGCGAGCCAAAAACGTACAAATGCTTGTAAATTCGCGTTTTTAAGCAGAAATTGACGATTTCTTGCTTTTTCGCTTCGCTGGTTTAATGAGAAATCGGATTTTTTGAAAAAGATCAATATCTCCAGTAGTTTTTAAGTTGTCTAGCCAAAAACGTACAAATGCTTGTAAATTCGCGTTTTTAAGCAGAAATTGACGATTTCTGGCTTTTTCGCTTCGCTGGTTTAATGAGAAATCGGATTTTTTGAAAAAGTTCAATATCTCCAGTAGTTTTTAAGTTGGCGAGCCAAAAACGTACAAATGCTTGTAAATTCGCGTTTTTAAGCAGAAATTGACGATTTCTTGCTTTTTCGCTTCGCTGGTTTAATGAGAAATCGGATTTTTTGAAAAAGTTCAATATCTCCAGTAGTTTTTAAGTTGGCGAGCCAAAAACGTACAAATGCTTGTAAATTCGCGTTTTTAAGCAGAAATTGACGATTTCTTGCTTTTTCGCTTCGCTGGTTTAATGAGAAATCGGATTTTTTGAAAAAGTTCAATATCTCCAGTAGTTTTTAAGTTGGCGAGCCAAAAACGTATAAATGCTTGTAAATTCGCGTTTTTAAGCAGAAATTGACGATTTCTTGCTTTTTCGCTTCGCTGGTTTAATGAGAAATCGGATTTTTTGAAAAAGTTCAATATCTCCAGTAGTTTTTAAGTTGGCGAGCCAAAAACGTATAAATGCTTGTAAATTCGCGTTTTTAAGCAGAAATTGACGGTTTCTTGCTTTTTCGCTTCGCTGGTTTAATGAGAAATCGGATTTTTTGAAAAAGTTCAATATCTCCAGTAGTTTTTAAGTTGGCGAGCCAAAAACGTATAAATGCTTGTAAATTCGCGTTTTTAAGTAGGAATTGACGATTTCTTGCTTTTTCGCTTCGCTGGTTTAATGAGAAATCGGATTTTTTGAAAAAGTTCAATATCTCCAGTAGTTTTTAAGTTGGCGAGCCAAAAACGTATATATTCTTGTAAATTCGCGTTTTTAAGCAGAAATTGACGATTTCTTGCTTTTTCGCTTCGCTGGTTTAATGAGAAATCGGATTTTTTGAAAAAGTTCAATATCTCCAGTAGTTTTTAAGTTGGCGAGCCAAAAACGTACAAATGCTTGCAAATTCGCGTTTTTAAGCAGAAATTGACGATTTCTTGCTTTTTCGCTTCGCTGGTTTAATGAGAAATCGGATTTTTTGAAAAAGTTCAATATCTCCAGTAGTTTTTAAGTTGGCGAGCCAAAAACGTACAAATGCTTGTAAATTCGCGTTTTTAAGCAGAAATTGACGATTTCTTGCTTTTTCGCTTCGCTGGTTTAATGAGAAATCGGATTTTTGAAAAAGTTCAATATCTCCAGTAGTTTTTAAGTTGGCGAGCCAAAAACGTATAAATGCTTGTAAATTCGCGTTTTTAAGCAGAAATTGACGATTTCTTGCTTTTTCGCTTCGCTGGTTTAATGAGAAATCGGATTTTTTGAAAAAGTTCAATGTCTCCAGTAGTTTTTAAGTTGGCGAGCCAAAAACGTATAAATGCTTGTAAATTCGCGTTTTTAAGCAGAAATTGACGATTTCTTGATTTTTCGCTTCGCTGGTTTAATGAGCAATCGGATTTTTTGAAAAAGTTCAATATCTCCAGTAGTTTTTAAGTTGGCGAGCCAAAAACGTACAAATGCTTGTAAATTCGCGTTTTTAAGCAGAAATTGACGATTTCTTGCTTTTTCGCTTCGCTGGTTTAATGAGAAATCGGATTTTTTGAAAAAGTTCAATATCTCCAGTAGTTTTTAAGTTGGCGAGCCAAAACCGTATAAATGCTTGTAAATTCGCGTTTTTAAGCAGAAATTGACGATTTCTTGCTTTTTCGCTTCGCTGGTTTAATGAGAAATCGGATTTTTTGAAAAAGTTCAATGTCTCCAGTAGTTTTTAAGTTGGCGAGCCAAAAACGTATAAATGCTTGTAAATTCGCGTTTTTAAGCAGAAATTGACGATTTCTTGATTTTTCGCTTCGCTGGTTTAATGAGAAATCGGATTTTTTGAAAAAGTTCAATATCTCCAGTAGTTTTTAAGTTGGCGAGCCAAAAACGTACAAATGCTTGTAAATTCGCGTTTTTAAGCAGAAATTGACGATTTCTTGCTTTTTCGCTTAGCTGGTTTAATGAGAAATCGGATTTTTTGAAAAAGTTCAATATCTCCAGTAGTTTTTAAGTTGGCGAGCCAAAAACGTACAAATGCTTGTAAATTCGCGTTTTTAAGCAGAAATTGACGATTTCTTGCTTTTTCGCTTCGCTGGTTTAATGAGAAATCGGATTTTTTGAAAAAGATCAATATCTCCAGTAGTTTTTAAGTTGTCTAGCCAAAAACGTACAAATGCTTGTAAATTCGCGTTTTTAAGCAGAAATTGACGATTTCTGGCTTTTTCGCTTCGCTGGTTTAATGAGAAATCGGATTTTTTGAAAAAGTTCAATATCTCCAGTAGTTTTTAAGTTGGCGAGCCAAAAACGTACAAATGCTTGTAAATTCGCGTTTTTAAGCAGAAATTGACGATTTCTTGCTTTTTCGCTTCGCTGGTTTAATGAGAAATCGGATTTTTTGAAAAAGTTCAATATCTCCAGTAGTTTTTAAGTTGGCGAGCCAAAAACGTACAAATGCTTGTAAATTCGCGTTTTTAAGCAGAAATTGACGATTTCTTGCTTTTTCGCTTCGCTGGTTTAATGAGAAATCGGATTTTTTGAAAAAGTTCAATATCTCCAGTAGTTTTTAAGTTGGCGAGCCAAAAACGTATAAATGCTTGTAAATTCGCGTTTTTAAGCAGAAATTGACGATTTCTTGCTTTTTCGCTTCGCTGGTTTAATGAGAAATCGGATTTTTTGAAAAAGTTCAATATCTCCAGTAGTTTTTAAGTTGGCGAGCCAAAAACGTATAAATGCTTGTAAATTCGCGTTTTTAAGCAGAAATTGACGGTTTCTTGCTTTTTCGCTTCGCTGGTTTAATGAGAAATCGGATTTTTTGAAAAAGTTCAATATCTCCAGTAGTTTTTAAGTTGGCGAGCCAAAAACGTATAAATGCTTGTAAATTCGCGTTTTTAAGCAGGAATTGACGATTTCTTGCTTTTTCGCTTCGCTGGTTTAATGAGAAATCGGATTTTTTGAAAAAGTTCAATATCTCCAGTAGTTTTTAAGTTGGCGAGCCAAAAACGTATATATTCTTGTAAATTCGCGTTTTTAAGCAGAAATTGACGATTTCTTGCTTTTTCGCTTCGCTGGTTTAATGAGAAATCGGATTTTTTGAAAAAGTTCAATATCTCCAGTAGTTTTTAAGTTGGCGAGCCAAAAACGTACAAATGCTTGCAAATTCGCGTTTTTAAGCAGAAATTGACGATTTCTTGCTTTTTCGCTTCGCTGGTTTAATGAGAAATCGGATTTTTTGAAAAAGTTCAATATCTCCAGTAGTTTTTAAGTTGGCGAGCCAAAAACGTACAAATGCTTGTAAATTCGCGTTTTTAAGCAGAAATTGACGATTTCTTGCTTTTTCGCTTCGCTGGTTTAATGAGAAATCGGATTTTTGAAAAAGTTCAATATCTCCAGTAGTTTTTAAGTTGGCGAGCCAAAAACGTATAAATGCTTGTAAATTCGCGTTTTTAAGCAGAAATTGACGATTTCTTGCTTTTTCGCTTCGCTGGTTTAATGAGAAATCGGATTTTTTGAAAAAGTTCAATGTCTCCAGTAGTTTTTAAGTTGGCGAGCCAAAAACGTATAAATGCTTGTAAATTCGCGTTTTTAAGCAGAAATTGACGATTTCTTGATTTTTCGCTTCGCTGGTTTAATGAGAAATCGGATTTTTTGAAAAAGTTCAATATCTCCAGTAGTTTTTAAGTTGGCGAACCAAAAACGTACAAATGCTTGTAAATTCGCGTTTTTAAGCAGAAATTGACGATTTCTTGCTTTTTCGCTTCGCTGGTTTAATGAGAAATCGGATTTTTTGAAAAAGTTCAATATCTCCAGTAGTTTTTAAGTTGGCGAGCCAAAAACGTATAAATGCTTGTAAATTCGCGTTTTTAAGCAGAAATTGACGATTTCTTGCTTTTTCGCTTCGCTGGTTTAATGAGAAATCGGATTTTTTGAAAAAGTTCAATATCTCCAGTAGTTTTTAAGTTGGCGAGCCAAAAACGTATAAATGCTTGTAAATTCGCGTTTTTAAGCAGAAATTGACGGTTCTTCTTGCTTTTCGCTTCGCTGGTTTAATGAGAAATCGGATTTTTTGAAAAGTTCAATATCTCCAGTAGTTTTTAAGTTGGCGAGCCAAAAACGTATAAATGCTTGTAAATTCGCGTTTTTAAGCAGGAATTGACGATTTCTTGCTTTTTCGCTTCGCTGGTTTAATGAGAAATCGGATTTTTTGAAAAAGTTCAATATCTCCAGTAGTTTTTAAGTTGGCGAGCCAAAAACGTATATATTCTTGTAAATTCGCGTTTTTTAAGCAGAAATTGACGATTTCTTGCTTTTTTCGCTTCGCTGGTTTAATGAGAAATCGGATTTTTTGAAAAAGTTCAATATCTCCAGTAGTTTTTAAGTTGGCGAGCCAAAAACGTACAAATGCTTGCAAATTCGCGTTTTTAAGCAGAAATTGACGATTTCTTGCTTTTCGCTTCGCTGGTTTAATGAGAAATCGGATTTTTTGAAAAAGTTCAATATCTCCAGTAGTTTTTAAGTTGGCGAGCCAAAAACGTACAAATGCTTGTAAATTCGCGTTTTTAAGCAGAAATTGACGATTTCTTGCTTTTTCGCTTCGCTGGTTTAATGAGAAATCGGATTTTTGAAAAAGTTCAATATCTCCAGTAGTTTTTAAGTTGGCGAGCCAAAAACGTATAAATGCTTGTAAATTCGCGTTTTTAAGCAGAAATTGACGATTTCTTGCTTTTTCGCTTCGCTGGTTTAATGAGAAATCGGATTTTTTGAAAAAGTTCAATGTCTCCAGTAGTTTTTAAGTTGGCGAGCCAAAAAACGTATAAATGCTTGTAAATTCGCGTTTTTAAGCAGAAATTGACGATTTCTTGATTTTCGCTTCGCTGGTTTAATGAGAAATCGGATTTTTTGAAAAAGTTCAATATCTCCAGTAGTTTTTAAGTTGGCGAACCAAAAACGTACAAATGCTTGTAAATTCGCGTTTTTAAGCAGAAATTGACGATTTCTTGCTTTTTCGCTTCGCTGGTTTAATGAGAAATCGGATTTTTGAAAAAGTTCAATATCTCCAGTAGTTTTTAAGTTGGCGAGCAAAAACGTACAAATGCTTGTAAATTCGCGTTTTTAAGCAGAAATTGACGATTTCTTGCTTTTTCGCTTCGCTGGTTTAATGAGAAATCGGATTTTTTGAAAAAGATCAATATCTCCAGTAGTTTTTAAGTTGGCGAGCCAAAAACGTACAAATGCTTGTAAATTCGCGTTTTTAAGCAGAAATTGACGATTTCTGGCTTTTTCGCTTCGCTGGTTTAATGAGAAATCGGATTTTTTGAAAAAGTTCAATATCTCCAGTAGTTTTTAAGTTGGCGAGCCAAAAACGTACAAATGCTTGTAAATTCGCGTTTTCAAGCAGAAATTGACGATTTCTTGCTTTTTCGCTTCGCTGGTTTAATGAGAAATCGGATTTTTTGAAAAAGTTCATTATCTCCAGTAGTTTTTAAGTTGGCGAGCCAAAAACGTACAAATGCTTGTAAATTCGCGTTTTTAAGCAGAAATTGACGATTTCTTGCTTTTTCGCTTCGCTGGTTTAATGAGAAATCGGATTTTTGAAAAAGTTCAATATCTCCAGTAGTTTTAAGTTGGCGAGCCAAAAACGTATAAATGCTTGTAAATTCGCGTTTTTAAGCAGAAATTGACGATTTCTTGCTTTTTCGCTTCGCTGGTTTAATGAGAAATCGGATTTTTTGAAAAAGTTCAATATCTCCAGTAGTTTTTAAGTTGGCGAGCCAAAAACGTATAAATGCTTGTAAATTCGCGTTTTTAAGCAGAAATTGACGGTTTCTTGCTTTTTCGCTTCGCTGGTTTAATGAGAAATCGGATTTTTGAAAAAGTTCAATATCTCCAGTAGTTTTTAAGTTGGCGAGCCAAAAACGTATAAATGCTTGTAAATTCGCGTTTTTAAGCAGAAATTGACGATTTCTTGCTTTTTCGCTTCGCTGGTTTAATGAGAAATCGGATTTTTTGAAAAAGTTCAATATCTCCAGTAGTTTTTAAGTTGGCGAGCCAAAAACGTATATATTCTTGTAAATTCGCGTTTTTAAGCAGAAATTGACGATTTCTTGCTTTTTCGCTTCGCTGGTTTAATGAGAAATCGGATTTTTGAAAAAGTTCAATATCTCCAGTAGTTTTTAAGTCGGCGAGCCAAAAACGTATAAATGCTTGTAAATTCGCGTTTTTAAGCAGAAATTGACGATTTCTTGCTTTTTCGCTTCGCTGGTTTAATGAGAAATCGGATTTTTTGAAAAAGTTCAATATCTCCAGTAGTTTTTAAGTTGGCGAGCCAAAAACGTACAAATGCTTGTAAATTCGCGTTTTTAAGCAGAAATTGACGATTTCTTGCTTTTTCGCTTCGCTGGTTTAATGAGAAATCGGATTTTTTAAAAAAGTTCAATATCTCCAGTAGTTTTTAAGTTGGCGAGCCAAAAACGTACAAATGCTTGTAAATTCGCGTTTTTAAGCAGAAATTGACGATTTCTTGCTTTTTCGCTTCGCTGGTTTAATGAGAAATCGGATTTTTTGAAAAAGTTCAATATCTCCAGTAGTTTTTAAGTTGGCGAGCCAAAAACGTACAAATGCTTGTAAATTCGCGTTTTTAAGCAGAAATTGACGATTTCTTGCTTTTTCGCTTCGCTGGTTTAATGAGAAATCGGATTTTTTAAAAAAGTTCAATATCTCCAGTAGTTTTTAAGTTGGCGAGCCAAAAACGTATAAATGCTTGTAAATTCGCGTTTTTAAGCAGAAATTGACGATTTCTTGCTTTTTCGCTTCGCTGGTTTAATGAGAAATCGGATTTTTTGAAAAAGTTCAATATCTCCAGTAGTTTTTAAGTTGGCGAGCCAAAAACGTACAAATGCTTGTAAATTCGCGTTTTTAAGCAGAAATTGTCGATTTCTTGCTTTTTCGCTTCGCTGGTTTAATGAGAAATCGGATTTTTTGAAAAAGTTCAATATCTCCAGTAGTTTTTAAGTTGCGAGCCAAAAACGTACAATTGCTTGTAAATTCGCGTTTTAAGCAGAAATTGACGATTTCTTGCTTTTTCGCTTTGCTGGTTTAATGAGAAATCGGATTTTTTGAAAAAGTTCAATATCTCCAGTAGTTTTTAAGTTGGCGAGCCAAAAACGTATAAATGCTTGTAAAATCGCGTTTTTAAGCAGAAATTGACGATTTCTTGCTTTTTCGCTTCGCTGGTTTAATGAGAAATCGGATTTTTTGAAAAAGTTCAATATCTCCAGTAGTTTTTAAGTTGGCGAGCCAAAAACGTACAAATGCTTGTAAATTCGCGTTTTTAAGCAGAAATTGACGATTTCTTGCTTTTTCGCTTTGCTGGTTTAATGAGAAATCGGATTTTTTGAAAAAGTTCAATATCTCCAGTAGTTTTTAAGTTGGCGAGCCAAAAACGTACAAATGCTTGTAAATTCGCGTTTTTAAGCAGAAATTGACGATTTCTTGCTTTTTCGCTTCGCTGGTTTAATGAGAAATCGGATTTTTTGAAAAAGTTCAATATCTCCAGTAGTTTTTAAGTTGGCGAGCCAAAAACGTACAAATGCTTGTAAATTCGCGTTTTTAAGCAGAAATTGACGATTTCTTGCTTTTTCGCTTCGCTGGTTTAATGAGAAATCGGATTTTTTTGAAAAAGTTCAATATCTCCAGTAGTTTTTAAGTTGGCGAGCCAAAAACGTATAAATGCTTGTAAATTCGCGTTTTTAAGCAGAAATTGACGATTTCTTGCTTTTCGCTTCGCTGGTTTAATGAGAAATCGGATTTTTTGAAAAAGTTCAATATCTCCAGTAGTTTTTAAGTTGGCGAGCCAAAAACGTACAAATGCTTGTAAATTCGCGTTTTTAAGCAGAAATTGACGATTTCTTGCTTTTTCGCTTCGCTGGTTTAATGAGAAATCGGATTTTTTGAAAAAGTTAATATCTCCAGTAGTTTTTAAGTTGGCGAGCCAAAAACGTATAAATGCTTGTAAATTCGCGTTTTTAAGCAGAAATTGACGATTTCTTGCTTTTTCGCTTCGCTGGTTTAATGAGAAATCGGATTTTTTGAAAAAGTTCAATATCTCCAGTAGTTTTTAAGTTGGCGAGCCAAAAACGTACAAATGCTTGTAAATTCGCGTTTTTAAGCAGAAATTGACGATTTCTTGCTTTTTCGCTTCGCTGGTTTAATGAGAAATCGGATTTTTTGAAAAAGTTCAATATCTCCAGTAGTTTTTAAGTTGGCGAGCCAAAAACGTACAAATGCTTGTAAATTCGCGTTTTTAAGCAGAAATTGACGATTTCTTGCTTTTTCGCTTCTCTGGTTTAATGAGAAATCGGATTTTTTGAAAAAGTTCAATATCTCCAGTAGTTTTTAAGTTGGCGAGCCAAAAAGATATAAATTCTTGTAAATTCGCGTTTTTTAAGCAGAAATTGACGATTTCTTGCTTTTTCGCTTCGCTGGTTTAATGAGAAATCGGATTTTTTGAAAAAGTTCAATATCTCCAGTAGTTTTTAAGTTGGCGAGCCAAAAACGTACAAATGCTTGTAAATTCGCGTTTTTAAGCAGAAATTGACGATTTCTTGCTTTTTCGCTTCGCTGGTTTAATGAGAAATCGGATTTTTTGAAAAAGTTCAATATCTCCAGTAGTTTTTAAGTTGGCGAGCCAAAAACGTACAAATGCTTGTAAATTCGCGTTTTTAAGCAGAAATTGACGATTTCTTGCTTTTTCGCTTCGCTGGTATAATGAGAAATCGGATTTTTTGAAAAAGTTCAATATCTCCAGTAGTTTTTAAGTTGGCGAGCCAAAAATATACAAATGCTTGTAAATTCGCGTTTTTAAGCAGAAATTGACGATTTCTTGCTTTTTTCGCTTCGCTGGTTTAATGAGAAATCGGATTTTTTGAAAAAGTTCAATATCTCCAGTAGTTTTTAAGTTGGCGAGCCAAAAACGTACAAATGCTTGTAAATTCGCGTTTTTAAGCAGAAATTGACGATTTCTTGCTTTTTCGCTTCGCTGGTTTATGAGAAATCGGATTTTTTGAAAAAGTTCAATATCTCCAGTAGTTTTTAAGTTGGCGAGCCAAAAACGTACAAATGCTTGTAAATTCGCGTTTTTAAGCAGAAATTGACGATTTCTTGCTTTTTCGCTTCGCTGGTTTAATGAGAAATCGGATTTTTTGAAAAAGTTCAATATCTCCAGTAGTTTTTAAGTTTGGCGAGCCAAAAACGTATAAATGCTTGTAAATTCGCGTTTTTAAGCAGAAATTGACGATTTCTTGCTTTTTCGCTTCGCTGGTTTAATGAGAAATCGGATTTTTTGAAAAAGTTCAATATCTCCAGTAGTTTTTAAGTTGGCGATCCAAAACGTACAAATGCTTGTAAATTCGCGTTTTTAAGCAGAAATTGACGATTTCTTGCTTTTTCGCTTCGCTGGTTTAATGAGAAATCGGATTTTTTGAAAAAGTTCAATATCTCCAGTAGTTTTTAAGTTGGCGAGCCAAAAACGTATAAATGCTTATAAATTCGCGTTTTTAAGCAGAAATTGACGATTTCTTGCTTTTTCGCTTCGCTGGTTTAATGAGAAATCGGATTTTTTTGAAAAAGTTCAATATCTCCAGTAGTTTTTAAGTTGGCGAGCGAAAAACGTACAAATGCTTGTAAATTCGCGTTTTTAAGCAGAAATTGACGATTTCTTGCTTTTTCGCTTCGCTGGTTTAATGAGAAATCGGATTTTTTGAAAAAGTTCAATATCTCCAGTAGTTTATAAGTTGGCGAGCCAAAAACGTATAAATGCTTGTAAATTCGCGTTTTTAAGCAGAAATTGACGATTTCTTGCTTTTTCGCTTCGCTGGTTTAATGAGAAATCGGATTTTTGAAAAAGTTCAATATCTCCAGTAGTTTTTAAGTTGGCGAGCCAAAAACGTACAAATGCTTGTAAATTCGCGTTTTTAAGCAGAAATTGACGATTTCTTGTTTTTTCGCTTCGCTGGTTTAATGAGAAATCGGATTTTTTGAAAAAGTTCAATATCTCCAGTAGCTTTTAAGTTGGCGAGCCAAAAACGTACAAATGCTTGTAAATTCGCGTTTTTAAGCAGAAATTGACGATTTCTTGCTTTTTCGCTTCGCTGGTTTAATGAGAAATCAGATTTTTTGAAAAAGTTCAATATCTCCAGTAGTTTTTAAGTTGGCGAGCCAAAAACGTACAAATGCTTGTAAATTCGCGTTTTTAAGCAGAAATTGACGATTTTTTGCTTTTTCGCTCCGCTGGTTTAATGAGAAATCGGATTTTTTGAAAAAGTTTAATATCTCCAGTAGTTTTTAAGTTGGCGAGCCAAAAACGTACAAATGCTTGTAAATTCGCGTTTTTAAGCAGAAATTGACGATTTTTTGCTTTTTCGCTTCGCTGGTTTAATGAGAAATCGGATTTTTTGAAAAAGTTCAATATCTCCAGTAGTTTTTAAGTTGGCGAGCCAAAAACGTACAAATGCTTGTAAATTCGCGTTTTTAAGCAGAAATTGACGATTTTTTGCTTTTTCGCTCCGCTGGTTTAATGAGAAATCGGATTTTTTGAAAAAGTTTAATATCTCCAGTAGTTTTTAAGTTGGCGAGCCAAAAACGTACAAATGCTTGTAAATTCGCGTTTTTAAGCAGAAATTGACGATTTTTGCTTTTTCGCTTCGCTGGTTTAATGAGAAATCGGATTTTTTGAAAAAGTTCAATATCTCCAGTAGTTTTTAAGTTGGCGAGCCAAAAACGTACAAATGCTTGTAAATTCGCGTTTTTAAGCAGAAATTGACGATTTCTTGCTTTTTCGCTTCGCTGGTTTAATGAGAAATCGGATTTTTTGAAAAAGTTCAATATCTCCAGTAGTTTTTAAGTTGGCGTGCCAAAAACGTATAAATGCTTGTAAATTCGCGTTTTTAAGCAGAAATTGACGATTTCTTGCTTCTTTCGCTTCGCTGGTTTAATGAGAAATCGGATTTTTTGAAAAAGTTCAATATCTCCAGTAGTTTTTAAGTTGGCGATCCAAAAACGTACAAATGCTTGTAAATTCGCGTTTTTAAGCAGAAATTGACGATTTCTTGCTTTTTTCGCTTCGCTGGTTTAATGAGAAATCGGATTTTTTGAAAAAGTTCAATATCTCCAGTAGTTTTTAAGTTGGCGAGCCAAAAACGTATAAATGCTTGTAAATTCGCGTTTTTAAGCAGAAATTGACGATTTCTTGCTTTTTCGCTTCGCTGGTTTAATGAGAAATCGGATTTTTTGAAAAAGTTCAATATCTCCAGTAGTTTTTAAGTTGGCGAGCCAAAAACGTACAAATGCTTGTAAATTCGCGTTTTTAAGCAGAAATTGACGATTTCTTGCTTTTTCGCTTCGCTGGTTTAATGAGAAATCGGATTTTTTGAAAAAGTTCAATATCTCCAGTAGTTTTTAAGTTGGCGAGCCAAAAACGTATAAATGCTTGTAAATTCGCGTTTTTAAGCAGAAATTGACGATTTCTTGCTTTTTCGCTTCGCTGGTTTAATGAGAAATCGGATTTTTGAAAAAGTTCAATATCTCCAGTAGTTTTTAAGTTGGCGAGCCAAAAACGTACAAATGCTTGTAAATTCGCGTTTTTAAGCAGAAATTGACGATTTCTTGTTTTTTCGCTTCGCTGGTTTAATGAGAAATCGGATTTTTTGAAAAAGTTCAATATCTCCAGTAGTTTTTAAGTTGGCGAGCCAAAAACGTACAAATGCTTGTAAATTCGCGTTTTTAAGCAGAAATTGACGATTTCTTGCTTTTTCGCTTCGCTGGTTTAATGAGAAATCAGATTTTTTGAAAAAGTTCAATATCTCCAGTAGTTTTTAAGTTGGCGAGCCAAAAACGTACAAATGCTTGTAAATTCGCGTTTTTAAGCAGAAATTGACGATTTTTTGCTTTTTCGCTCTCGCTGGTTTAATGAGAAATCGGATTTTTTGAAAAAGTTAATATCTCCAGTAGTTTTTAAGTTGGCGAGCCAAAAACGTACAAATGCTTGTAAATTCGCGTTTTTATAGCAGAAATTGACGATTTTTTGCTTTTTTCGCTTCGCTGGTTTAATGAGAAATCGGATTTTTTGAAAAAGTTCAATATCTCCAGTAGTTTTTAAGTTGGCGAGCCAAAAACGTACAAATGCTTGTAAATTCGCGTTTTTAAGCAGAAATTGACGATTTTTTGCTTTTTCGCTTCGCTGGTTTAATGAGAAATCGGATTTTTTGAAAAAGTTTCAATATCTCCAGTAGTTTAAGTTGGCGAGCCAAAAACGTACAAATGCTTGTAAATTCGCGTTTTTAAGCAGAAATTGACGATTTTTTGCTTTTTCGCTTCGCTGGTTTAATGAGAAATCGGATTTTTTGAAAAAGTTCAATATCTCCAGTAGTTTTTAAGTTGCGAGCCAAAAACGTACAAATGCTTGTAAATTCGCGTTTTTAAGCAGAAATTGACGATTTTTTGCTTTTTCGCTTCGCTGGTTTAATGAGAAATCGGATTTTTTGAAAAAGTTCAATATCTCCAGTAGTTTTTAAGTTTTCGAGCCAAAAACGTACAAATGCTTGTAAATTCGAGTTTTTAAGCAGAAATTGACGATTTTTTTGCTTTTTCGCTTCGCTGGTTTAATGAGAAATCGGATTTTTTGAAAAAGTTCAATATCTCCAGTAGTTTTTAAGTTGGCGAGCCAAAAACGTACAAATGCTTGTAAATTCGCGTTTTTAAGCAGAAATTGACGATTTTTTGCTTTTTCGCTTCGCTGGTTTAATGAGAAATCGGATTTTTTGAAAAAGTTCAATATCTCCAGTAGTTTTTAAGTTTTCGAGCCAAAAACGTACAAATGCTTGTAAATTCGCGTTTTTAAGCAGAAATTGACGATTTTTTGCTTTTTCGCTTCGCTGTTTAATGAGAAATCGGATTTTTTGAAAAAGTTCAATATCTCCAGTAGTTTTTAAGTTGGCGAGCCAAAAACGTACAAATGCTTGTAAATTCGCGTTTTTAAGCAGAAATTGACAATTTTTTGCTTTTTCGCTTCGCTGTTTAATGAGAAATCGGATTTTTAGAAAAAGTTCAATATCTCCAGTAGTTTTTAAGTTTTCGAGCCAAAAACGTACAAATGCTTGTAAATTCCCGTTTTTAAGCAGAAATTGACGATTTTTTGCTTTTTCGCTTCGCTGGTTTAATGAGAAATCGGATTTTTTGAAAAAGTTCAATATCTCCAGTAGTTTTTAAGTTTTCGAGCCAAAAACGTACAAATGCTTGTAAATTCGCGTTTTTAAGCAGAAATTGACGATTTTTTGCTTTTTCGCTTCGCTGGTTTAATGAGAAATCGGATTTTTTGAAAAAGTTCAATATCTCCAGTAGTTTTTAAGTTGGCGAGCCAAAAACGTACAAATGCTTGTAAATTCGCGTTTTTAAGCAGAAATTGACGATTTTTTGCTTTTTCGCTTCGCTGGTTTAATGAGAAATCGGATTTTTTGAAAAAGTTCAATATCTCCAGTAGTTTTTAAGTTGGCGAGCCAAAAACGTACAAATGCTTGTAAATTCGCGTTTTTAAGCAGAAATTGACGATTTTTTGCTTTTTCGCTTCGCTGGTTTAATGAGAAATCGGATTTTTTGAAAAAGTTCAATATCTCCAGTAGTTTTTAAGTTTTCGAGCCAAAAACGTACAAATGCTTGTAAATTCGCGTTTTTAAGCAGAAATTGACGATTTTTTGCTTTTTCGCTTCGCTGGTTTAATGAGAAATCGGATTTTTTGAAAAAGTTCAATATCTCCAGTAGTTTTTAAGTTGGCGAGCCAAAAACGTACAAATGCTTGTAAATTCGCGTTTTTAAGCAGAAATTGACGATTTTTTGCTTTTTCGCTTCGCTGGTTTAATGAGAAATCGGATTTTTTGAAAAAGTTCAATATCTCCAGTAGTTTTTAAGTTGGCGAGCCAAAAACGTACAAATGCTTGTAAATTCGCGTTTTTAAGCAGAAATTGACGATTTTTTGCTTTTTCGCTTCGCTGGTTTAATGAGAAATCGGATTTTTTGAAAAAGTTCAATATCTCCAGTAGTTTTTAAGTTGGCGAGCCAAAAACGTACAAATGCTTGTAAATTCGCGTTTTTAAGCAGAAATTGACGATTTTTTGCTTTTTCGCTTCGCTGGTTTAATGAGAAATCGGATTTTTTGAAAAAGTTCAATATCTCCAGTAGTTTTTAAGTTGGCGAGCCAAAAACGTACAAATGCTTGTAAATTCGCGTTTTTAAGCAGAAATTGACGATTTTTTGCTTTTTCGCTTCGCTGGTTTAATGAGAAATCGGATTTTTTGAAAAAGTTCAATATCTCCAGTAGTTTTTAAGTTGGCGAGCCAAAAACGTACAAATGCTTGTAAATTCGCGTTTTTAAGCAGAAATTGACGATTTTTTGCTTTTTCGCTTCGCTGGTTTAATGAGAAATCGGATTTTTTGAAAAAGTTCAATATCTCCAGTAGTTTTTAAGTTGGCGAGCCAAAAACGTACAAATGCTTGTAAATTCGCGTTTTTAAGCAGAAATTGACGATTTTTTGCTTTTTCGCTTCGCTGGTTTAATGAGAAATCGGATTTTTTGAAAAAGTTCAATATCTCCAGTAGTTTTTAAGTTGGCGAGCCAAAAACGTACAAATGCTTGTAAATTCGCGTTTTTAAGCAGAAATTGACGATTTTTTGCTTTTTCGCTTCGCTGGTTTAATGAGAAATCGGATTTTTTGAAAAAGTTCAATATCTCCAGTAGTTTTTAAGTTGGCGAGCCAAAAACGTACAAATGCTTGTAAATTCGCGTTTTTAAGCAGAAATTGACGATTTTTTGCTTTTTCGCTTCGCTGGTTTAATGAGAAATCGGATTTTTTGAAAAAGTTCAATATCTCCAGTAGTTTTTAAGTTGGCGAGCCAAAAACGTACAAATGCTTGTAAATTCGCGTTTTTAAGCAGAAATTGACGATTTTTTGCTTTTTCGCTTCGCTGGTTTAATGAGAAATCGGATTTTTTGAAAAAGTTCAATATCTCCAGTAGTTTTTAAGTTGGCGAGCCAAAAACGTACAAATGCTTGTAAATTCGCGTTTTTAAGCAGAAATTGACGATTTTTTGCTTTTTCGCTTCGCTGGTTTAATGAGAAATCGGATTTTTTGAAAAAGTTCAATATCTCCAGTAGTTTTTAAGTTTTCGAGCCAAAAACGTACAAATGCTTGTAAATTCGCGTTTTTAAGCAGAAATTGACGATTTTTTGCTTTTTCGCTTCGCTGGTTTAATGAGAAATCGGATTTTTTGAAAAAGTTCAATATCTCCAGTAGTTTTTAAGTTGGCGAGCCAAAAACGTACAAATGCTTGTAAATTCGCGTTTTTAAGCAGAAATTGACGATTTTTTGCTTTTTCGCTTCGCTGGTTTAATGAGAAATCGGATTTTTTGAAAAAGTTCAATATCTCCAGTAGTTTTTAAGTTGGCGAGCCAAAAACGTACAAATGCTTGTAAATTCGCGTTTTTAAGCAGAAATTGACGATTTTTTGCTTTTTCGCTTCGCTGGTTTAATGAGAAATCGGATTTTTTGAAAAAGTTCAATATCTCCAGTAGTTTTTAAGTTTTCGAGCCAAAAACGTACAAATGCTTTTAAATTCGCGTTTTTAAGCAGAAATTGACGATTTTTTGCTTTTTCGCTTCGCTGGTTTAATGAGAAATCGGATTTTTTGAAAAAGTTCAATATCTCCAGTAGTTTTTAAGTTGGCGAGCCAAAAACGTACAAATGCTTGTAAATTCGCGTTTTTAAGCAGAAATTGACGATTTTTTGCTTTTTCGCTTCGCTGGTTTAATGAGAAATCGGATTTTTTGAAAAAGTTCAATATCTCCAGTAGTTTTTAAGTTTTCGAGCCAAAAACGTACAAATGCTTGTAAATTCGCGTTTTTAAGCAGAAATTGACGATTTTTTGCTTTTTCGCTTCGCTGGTTTAATGAGAAATCGGATTTTTTGAAAAAGTTCAATATCTCCAGTAGTTTTTAAGTTGGCGAGCCAAAAACGTACAAATGCTTGTAAATTCGCGTTTTTAAGCAGAAATTGACGATTTTTTGCTTTTTCGCTTCGCTGGTTTAATGAGAAATCGGATTTTTTGAAAAAGTTCAATATCTCCAGTAGTTTTTAAGTTGGCGAGCCAAAAACGTACAAATGCTTGTAAATTCGCGTTTTTAAGCAGAAATTGACGATTTTTTGCTTTTTCGCTTCGCTGGTTTAATGAGAAATCGGATTTTTTGAAAAAGTTCAATATCTCCAGTAGTTTTTAAGTTGGCGAGCCAAAAACGTACAAATGCTTGTAAATTCGCGTTTTTAAGCAGAAATTGACGATTTTTTGCTTTTTCGCTTCGCTGGTTTAATGAGAAATCGGATTTTTTGAAAAAGTTCAATATCTCCAGTAGTTTTTAAGTTGGCGAGCCAAAAACGTACAAATGCTTGTAAATTCGCGTTTTTAAGCAGAAATTGACGATTTTTTGCTTTTTCGCTTCGCTGGTTTAATGAGAAATCGGATTTTTTGAAAAAGTTCAATATCTCCAGTAGTTTTTAAGTTGGCGAGCCAAAAACGTACAAATGCTTGTAAATTCGCGTTTTTAAGCAGAAATTGACGATTTTTTGCTTTTTCGCTTCGCTGGTTTAATGAGAAATCGGATTTTTTGAAAAAGTTCAATATCTCCAGTAGTTTTTAAGTTTTCGAGCCAAAAACGTACAAATGCTTGTAAATTCGCGTTTTTAAGCAGAAATTGACGATTTTTTGCTTTTTCGCTTCGCTGGTTTAATGAGAAATCGGATTTTTTGAAAAAGTTCAATATCTCCAGTAGTTTTTAAGTTGGCGAGCCAAAAACGTACAAATGCTTGTAAATTCGCGTTTTTAAGCAGAAATTGACGATTTTTTGCTTTTTCGCTTCGCTGGTTTAATGAGAAATCGGATTTTTTGAAAAAGTTCAATATCTCCAGTAGTTTTTAAGTTGGCGAGCCAAAAACGTACAAATGCTTGTAAATTCGCGTTTTTAAGCAGAAATTGACGATTTTTTGCTTTTTCGCTTCGCTGGTTTAATGAGAAATCGGATTTTTTGAAAAAGTTCAATATCTCCAGTAGTTTTTAAGTTTTCGAGCCAAAAACGTACAAATGCTTGTAAATTCGCGTTTTTAAGCAGAAATTGACGATTTTTTGCTTTTTCGCTTCGCTGGTTTAATGAGAAATCGGATTTTTTGAAAAAGTTCAATATCTCCAGTAGTTTTTAAGTTGGCGAGCCAAAAACGTACAAATGCTTGTAAATTCGCGTTTTTAAGCAGAAATTGACGATTTTTTGCTTTTTCGCTTCGCTGGTTTAATGAGAAATCGGATTTTTTGAAAAAGTTCAATATCTCCAGTAGTTTTTAAGTTTTCGAGCCAAAAACGTACAAATGCTTGTAAATTCGCGTTTTTAAGCAGAAATTGACGATTTTTTGCTTTTTCGCTTCGCTGGTTTAATGAGAAATCGGATTTTTTGAAAAAGTTCAATATCTCCAGTAGTTTTTAAGTTGGCGAGCCAAAAACGTACAAATGCTTGTAAATTCGCGTTTTTAAGCAGAAATTGACGATTTTTTGCTTTTTCGCTTCGCTGGTTTAATGAGAAATCGGATTTTTTGAAAAAGTTCAATATCTCCAGTAGTTTTTAAGTTGGCGAGCCAAAAACGTACAAATGCTTGTAAATTCGCGTTTTTAAGCAGAAATTGACGATTTTTTGCTTTTTCGCTTCGCTGGTTTAATGAGAAATCGGATTTTTTGAAAAAGTTCAATATCTCCAGTAGTTTTTAAGTTGGCGAGCCAAAAACGTACAAATGCTTGTAAATTCGCGTTTTTAAGCAGAAATTGACGATTTTTTGCTTTTTCGCTTCGCTGGTTTAATGAGAAATCGGATTTTTTGAAAAAGTTCAATATCTCCAGTAGTTTTTAAGTTTTCGAGCCAAAAACGTACAAATGCTTGTAAATTCGCGTTTTTAAGCAGAAATTGACGATTTTTTGCTTTTTCGCTTCGCTGGTTTAATGAGAAATCGGATTTTTTGAAAAAGTTCAATATCTCCAGTAGTTTTTAAGTTGGCGAGCCAAAAACGTACAAATGCTTGTAAATTCGCGTTTTTAAGTAGAAATTGACGATTTTTTGCTTTTTCGCTTCGCTGGTTTAATGAGAAATCGGATTTTTTGAAAAAGTTCAATATCTCCAGTAGTTTTTAAGTTGGCGAGCCAAAAACGTACAAATGCTTGTAAATTCGCGTTTTTAAGCAGAAATTGACGATTTTTTGCTTTTTCGCTTCGCTGGTTTAATGAGAAATCGGATTTTTGAAAAAGTTCAATATCTAAAGTAGTTTTTAAGTTTTCGAGCCAAAAACGTACAAATGCTTCTAAATTCGCGTTTTTAAGCAGAAATTGACGATTTTTTGCTTTTTCGCTTCGCTGGTTTAATGAGAAATCGGATTTTTTGAAAAAGTTCAATATCTCCAGTAGTTTTTAAGTTGGCGAGCCAAAAACGTACAAATGCTTGTAAATTCGCGTTTTTAAGCAGAAATTGACGATTTTTTCTTTTTCGCTTTGCTGGTTTAATGAGAAATCGGATTTTTTGAAAAAGTTCAATATCTCCAGTAGTTTTTATGTTTTCGAGCCAAAAACGTACAAATGCTTGTAAATTCGCGTTTTTAAGCAGAAATTGACGATTTTTTGCTTTTTCGCTTCGCTGGTTTAATGAGAAATCGGATTTTTTAAAAAAGTTCAATATCTCTAGTAGTTTTTAAGTTGGCGAGCCAAAAACGTACAAATGCTTGTAAATTCGCGTTTTTAAGCAGAAATTGACGATTTTTTGCTTTTCGCTTCGCTGGTTTAATGAGAAATCGGATTTTTTGAAAAAGTTCAATATCTCCAGTAGTTTTTAAGTTTTCGAGCCAAAAACGTACAAATGCTTGTAAATTCGCGTTTTTAAGCAGAAATTGACGATTTTTTGCTTTTTCGCTTCGCTGGTTTAATGAGAAATCGGATTTTTTGAAAAAGTTCAATATCTCCAGTAGTTTTTAAGTTGGCGAGCCAAAAACGTACAAATGCTTGTAAATTCGCGTTTTTAAGCAGAAATTGACGATTTTTTGCTTTTTCGCTTCGCTGGTTTAATGAGAAATCGGATTTTTTGAAAAAGTTCAATATCTCCAGTAGTTTTTAAGTTGGCGAACCAAAAACGTACAAATGCTTGTAAATTCGCGTTTTTAAGCAGAAATTGACGATTTTTTGCTTTTTCGCTTCGCTGGTTTAATGAGAAATCGGATTTTTTGAAAAAGTTCAATATCTCCAGTAGTTTTTAAGTTTTCGAGCCAAAAACGTACAAATGCTTGTAAATTCGCGTTTTTAAGCAGAAATTGACGATTTTTTGCTTTTTCGCTTCGCTGGTTTAATGAGAAATCGGATTTTTTGAAAAAGTTCAATATCTCCAGTAGTTTTTAAGTTGGCGAGCCAAAAACGTACAAATGCTTGTAAATTCGCGTTTTAAGCAGAAATTGACGATTTTTTGCTTTTTCGCTTCGCTGGTTTAATGAGAAATCGGATTTTTTGAAAAAGTTCAATATCTCCAGTAGTTTTTAAGTTGGCGAGTCAAAAACGTACAAATGCTTGTAAATTCGCGTTTTTAAGCAGAAATTGACGATTTTTTGCTTTTTCGCTTCGCTGGTTTAATGAGAAATCGGATTTTTTGAAAAAGTTCAATATCTCCAGTAGTTTTTAAGTTTTCGAGCCAAAAACGTACAAATGCTTGTAAATTCGCGTTTTTAAGCAGAAATTGACGATTTTTTGCTTTTTCGCTTCGCTGGTTTAATGAGAAATCGGATTTTTTGAAAAAGTTCAATATCTCCAGTAGTTTTTAAGTTGGCGAGCCAAAAACGTACAAATGCTTGTAAATTCGCGTTTTTAAGCAGAAATTGACGATTTTTTGCTTTTTCGCTTCGCTGGTTTAATGAGAAATCGGATTTTTTGAAAAAGTTCAATATCTCCAGTAGTTTTTAAGTTTTCGAGCCAAAAACGTACAAATGCTTGTAAATTCGCGTTTTTAAGCAGAAATTGACGATTTTTTGCTTTTTCGCTTCGCTGGTTTAATGAGAAATCGGATTTTTTGAAAAAGTTCAATATCTCCAGTAGTTTTTAAGTTTTCGAGCCAAAAACGTACAAATGCTTGTAAATTCGCGTTTTTAAGCAGAAATTGACGATTTTTTGCTTTTTCGCTTCGCTGGTTTAATGAGAAATCGGATTTTTTGAAAAAGTTCAATATCTCCAGTAGTTTTTAAGTTGGCGAGCCAAAAACGTACAAATGCTTGTAAATTCGCGTTTTTAAGCAGAAATTGACGATTTTTTGCTTTTTCGCTTCGCTGGTTTAATGAGAAATCGGATTTTTTGAAAAAGTTCAATATCTCCAGTAGTTTTTAAGTTTTCGAGCCAAAAACGTACAAATGCTTGTAAATTCGCGTTTTTAAGCAGAAATTGACGATTTTTTGCTTTTTCGCTTCGCTGGTTTAATGAGAAATCGGATTTTTTGAAAAAGTTCAATATCTCCAGTAGTTTTTAAGTTGGCGAGCCAAAAACGTACAAATGCTTGTAAATTCGCGTTTTTAAGCAGAAATTGACGATTTTTTGCTTTTTCGCTTCGCTGGTTTAATGAGAAATCGGATTTTTTGAAAAAGTTCAATATCTCCAGTAGTTTTTAAGTTTGCGAGCCAAAAACGTACAAATGCTTGTAAATTCGCGTTTTTAAGCAGAAATTGACGATTTTTTGCTTTTTCGCTTCGCTGGTTTAATGAGAAATCGGATTTTTTGAAAAAGTTCAATATCTCCAGTAGTTTTTAAGTTGGCGAGCCAAAAACGTACAAATGCTTGTAAATTCGCGTTTTTAAGCAGAAATTGACGATTTTTTGCTTTTTCGCTTCGCTGGTTTAATGAGAAATCGGATTTTTTGAAAAAGTTCAATATCTCCAGTAGTTTTTAAGTTGGCGAGCCAAAAACGTACAAATGCTTGTAAATTCGCGTTTTTAAGCAGAAATTGACGATTTTTTGCTTTTTCGCTTCGCTGGTTTAATGAGAAATCGGATTTTTTGAAAAAGTTCAATATCTCCAGTAGTTTTTAAGTTGGCGAGCCAAAAACGTACAAATGCTTGTAAATTCGCGTTTTTAAGCAGAAATTGACGATTTTTTGCTTTTTCGCTTCGCTGGTTTAATGAGAAATCGGATTTTTTGAAAAAGTTCAATATCTCCAGTAGTTTTTAAGTTTTCGAGCCAAAAACGTACAAATGCTTGTAAATTCGCGTTTTTAAGCAGAAATTGACGATTTTTTGCTTTTTCGCTTCGCTGGTTTAATGAGAAATCGGATTTTTTGAAAAAGTTCAATATCTCCAGTAGTTTTTAAGTTGGCGAGCCAAAAACGTACAAATGCTTGTAAATTCGCGTTTTTAAGCAGAAATTGACGATTTTTTGCTTTTTCGCTTCGCTGGTTTAATGAGAAATCGGATTTTTTGAAAAAGTTCAATATCTCCAGTAGTTTTTAAGTTTTCGAGCCAAAAACGTACAAACGCTTGTAAATTCGCGTTTTTAAGCAGAAATTGACGATTTTTTGCTTTTTCGCTTCGCTGGTTTAATGAGAAATCGGATTTTTTGAAAAAGTTCAATATCTCCAGTAGTTTTTAAGTTGGCGAGCCAAAAACGTACAAATGCTTGTAAATTCGCGTTTTTAAGCAGAAATTGACGATTTTTTGCTTTTTCGCTTCGCTGGTTTAATGAGAAATCGGATTTTTTGAAAAAGTTCAATATCTCCAGTAGTTTTTAAGTTTTCGAGCCAAAAACGTACAAATGCTTGTAAATTCGCGTTTTTAAGCAGAAATTGACGATTTTTTGCTTTTTCGCTTCGCTGGTTTAATGAGAAATCGGATTTTTTGAAAAAGTTCAATATCTCCAGTAGTTTTTAAGTTGGCGAGCCAAAAACGTACAAATGCTTGTAAATTCGCGTTTTTAAGCAGAAATTGACGATTTTTTGCTTTTTCGCTTCGCTGGTTTAATGAGAAATCGGATTTTTTGAAAAAGTTCAATATCTCCAGTAGTTTTTAAGTTGGCGAGCCAAAAACGTACAAATGCTTGTAAATTCGCGTTTTTAAGCAGAAATTGACGATTTTTTGCTTTTTCGCTTCGCTGGTTTAATGAGAAATCGGATTTTTTGAAAAAGTTCAATATCTCCAGTAGTTTTTAAGTTGGCGAGCCAAAAACGTACAAATGCTTGTAAATTCGCGTTTTTAAGCAGAAATTGACGATTTTTTGCTTTTTCGCTTCGCTGGTTTAATGAGAAATCGGATTTTTTGAAAAAGTTCAATATCTCCAGTAGTTTTTAAGTTGGCGAGCCAAAAACGTACAAATGCTTGTAAATTCGCGTTTTTAAGCAGAAATTGACGATTTTTTGCTTTTTCGCTTCGCTGGTTTAATGAGAAATCGGATTTTTTGAAAAAGTTCAATATCTCCAGTAGTTTTTAAGTTGGCGAGCCAAAAACGTACAAATGCTTGTAAATTCGCGTTTTTAAGCAGAAATTGACGATTTTTTGCTTTTTCGCTTCGCTGGTTTAATGAGAAATCGGATTTTTTGAAAAAGTTCAATATCTCCAGTAGTTTTTAAGTTGGCGAGCCAAAAACGTACAAATGCTTGTAAATTCGCGTTTTTAAGCAGAAATTGACGATTTTTTGCTTTTTCGCTTCGCTGGTTTAATGAGAAATCGGATTTTTTGAAAAAGTTCAATATCTCCAGTAGTTTTTAAGTTGGCGAGCCAAAAACGTACAAATGCTTGTAAATTCGCGTTTTTAAGCAGAAATTGACGATTTTTTGCTTTTTCGCTTCGCTGGTTTAATGAGAAATCGGATTTTTTGAAAAAGTTCAATATCTCCAGTAGTTTTTAAGTTGGCGAGCCAAAAACGTACAAATGCTTGTAAATTCGCGTTTTTAAGCAGAAATTGACGATTTTTTGCTTTTTCGCTTCGCTGGTTTAATGAGAAATCGGATTTTTTGAAAAAGTTCAATATCTCCAGTAGTTTTTAAGTTTTCGAGCCAAAAACGTACAAATGCTTGTAAATTCGCGTTTTTAAGCAGAAATTGACGATTTTTTGCTTTTTCGCTTCGCTGGTTTAATGAGAAATCGGATTTTTTGAAAAAGTTCAATATCTCCAGTAGTTTTTAAGTTGGCGAGCCAAAAACGTACAAATGCTTGTAAATTCGCGTTTTTAAGCAGAAATTGACGATTTTTTGCTTTTTCGCTTCGCTGGTTTAATGAGAAATCGGATTTTTTGAAAAAGTTCAATATCTCCAGTAGTTTTTAAGTTTTCGAGCCAAAAACGTACAAATGCTTGTAAATTCGCGTTTTTAAGCAGAAATTGACGATTTTTTGCTTTTTCGCTTCGCTGGTTTAATGAGAAATCGGATTTTTTGAAAAAGTTCAATATCTCCAGTAGTTTTTAAGTTGGCGAGCCAAAAACGTACAAATGCTTGTAAATTCGCGTTTTTAAGCAGAAATTGACGATTTTTTGCTTTTTCGCTTCGCTGGTTTAATGAGAAATCGGATTTTTTGAAAAAGTTCAATATCTCCAGTAGTTTTTAAGTTGGCGAGCCAAAAACGTACAAATGCTTGTAAATTCGCGTTTTTAAGCAGAAATTGACGATTTTTTGCTTTTTCGCTTCGCTGGTTTAATGAGAAATCGGATTTTTTGAAAAAGTTCAATATCTCCAGTAGTTTTTAAGTTGGCGAGCCAAAAACGTACAAATGCTTGTAAATTCGCGTTTTTAAGCAGAAATTGACGATTTTTTGCTTTTTCGCTTCGCTGGTTTAATGAGAAATCGGATTTTTTGAAAAAGTTCAATATCTCCAGTAGTTTTTAAGTTTTCGAGCCAAAAACGTACAAATGCTTGTAAATTCGCGTTTTTAAGCAGAAATTGACGATTTTTTGCTTTTTCGCTTCGCTGGTTTAATGAGAAATCGGATTTTTTTAAAAAGTTCAATATCTCCAGTAGTTTTTAAGTTGGCGAGCCAAAAACGTACAAATGCTTGTAAATTCGCGTTTTTAAGCAGAAATTGACGATTTTTTGCTTTTTCGCTTCGCTGGTTTAATGAGAAATCGGATTTTTTGAAAAAGTTCAATATCTCCAGTAGTTTTTAAGTTTTCGAGCCAAAAACGTACAAATGCTTGTAAATTCGCGTTTTTAAGCAGAAATTGACGATTTTTTGCTTTTTCGCTTCGCTGGTTTAATGAGAAATCGGATTTTTTGAAAAAGTTCAATATCTCCAGTAGTTTTTAAGTTGTCGAGCCAAAAACG
>CAWYQG010000071.1:0-32846 GCA_963966155.1 Clivina fossor | reverse complement strand
TTCAAAAAATCCGATTTCTCATTAAACCAGCGAAGCGAAAAAGCAAGAAATCGTCAATTTCTGCTTAAAAACGCGAATTTACAAGCATTTGTACGTTTTTGGCTCGCCAACTTAAAAACTACTGGAGATATTGAACTTTTTCAAAAAATCCGATTTCTCATTAAACCAGCGAAGCGAAAAAGCAAGAAATCGTCAATTTCTGCTTAAAAACGCGAATTTACAAGCATTTGAACGTTTTTGGCTCGCCAACTTAAAAACTACTGGAGATATTGAACTTTTTCAAAAAATCCGATTTCTCATTAAACCAGCGAAGCGAAAAAGCAAGAAATCGTCAATTTCTGCTTAAAAACGCGAATTTACAAGCATTTATACGTTTTTGGCTCGCCAACTTAAAAACTACTGAAGATATTGAACTTTTTCAAAAAATCCGATTTCTCATTAAACCAGCGAAGCGAAAAAGCAAGAAATCGTCAATTTCTGCTTAAAAACGCGAATTTACAAGCATTTATACGTTTTTGGCTCGCCAACTTAAAAACTACTGGAGATATTGAACTTTTTCAAAAAATCCGATTTCTCATTAAACCAGCGAAGCGAAAAAGCAAGAAATCGTCAATTTCTGCTTAAAAACGCGAATTTACAAGCATTTATACGTTTTTGGCTCGCCAACTTAAAAACTACTGGAGATATTGAACTTTTTCAAAAAATCCGATTTCTCATTAAACCAGCGAAGCGAAAAAGCAAGAAATCGTCAATTTCTGCTTAAAAACGCGAATTTACAAGCATTTGTGCGTTTTTGGCTCGGCAACTTAAAAACTACTGGAGATATTGAACTTTTTCAAAAAATCCGATTTCTCATTAAACCAGCGAAGCGAAAAAGCAAGAAATCGTCAATTTCTGCTTAAAAACGCGAATTTACAAGCATTTGTACGTTTTTGGCTCGCCAACTTAAAAACTACTGGAGATATTGAACTTTTTCAAAAAATCCGATTTCTCATTAAACCAGCGAAGCGAAAAAGCAAGAAATCGTCAATTTCTGCTTAAAAACGCGAATTTACAAGCATTTATACGTTTTTGGCTCGCCAACTTAAAAACTACTGAAGATATTGAACTTTTTCAAAAAATCCGATTTCTCATTAAACCAGCGAAGCGAAAAAGCAAGAAATCGTCAATTTCTGCTTAAAAACGCGAATTTACAAGCATTTGTACGTTTTTGGCTCGCCAACTTAAAAACTACTGGAGATATTGAACTTTTTCAAAAAATCCGATTTCTCATTAAAACAGCGAAGCGAAAAAGCAAGAAATCGTCAATTTCTGCTTATAAACGCGAATTTACAAGCATTTGTACGTTTTTGGCTCGCCAACTTAAAAACTACTGGAGATATTGAACTTTTTCAAAAAATCCGATTTCTCATTAAACCAGCGAAGCGAAAAAGCAAGAAATCGTCAATTTCTGCTTAAAAACGCGAATTTACAAGCATTTGTACGTTTTTGGCTCGCCAACTTAAAAACTACTGGAGATATTGAACTTTTTCAAAAAATCCGATTTCTCATTAAACCAGCGAAGCGAAAAAGCAAGAAATCGTCAATTTCTGCTTAAAAACGCGAATTTACAAGCATTTGTACGTTTTTGGCTCGCCAACTTAAAAACTACTGGAGATATTAAGCTTTTTCAAAACATCCGATTTCTCATTAAACCAGCGAAGCGAAAAAGCAAAAAATCGTCAATTTCTGCTTAAAAACGCGAATTTACAAGCATTTATACGTTTTTGGCTCGCCAACTTAAAAACTACTGGAGATATTGAACTTTTTCAAAAAATCCGATTTCTCATTAAACCAGCGAAGCGAAAAAGCAAGAAATCGTCAATTTCTGCTTAAAAACGCGAATTTACAAGCATTTGTACGTTTTTGGCTCGCCAACTTAAAAACTACTGGAGATATTGAACTTTTTCAAAAAATCCGATTTCTCATTAAACCAGCGAAGCGAAAAAGCAAGAAATCGTCAATTTCTGCTTAAAAACGCGAATTTACAAGCATTTATACGTTTTTGGCTCGCCAACTTAAAAACTACTGGAGATATTGAACTTTTTCAAAAAATCCGATTTCTCATTAAACCAGCGAAGCGAAAAAGCAAGAAATCGTCAATTTCTGCTTAAAAACGCGAATTTACAAGCATTTGTACGTTTTTGGCTCGCCAACTTAAAAACTACTGGAGATATTGAACTTTTTCAAAAAATCCGATTTCTCATTAAACCAGCGAAGCGAAAAAGCAAGAAATCGTCAATTTCTGCTTAAAAACGCGAATTTACAAGCATTTGTACGTTTTTGGCTCGCCAACTTAAAAACTACTGGAGATATTGAACTTTTTCAAAAAATTCGATTTCTCATTAAACCAGCGAAGCGAAAAAGCAAGAAATCGTCAATTTCTGCTTAAAAACGCGAATTTACAAGCATTTATACGTTTTTGGCTCGCCAACTTAAAAACTACTGAAGATATTGAACTTTTTCAAAAAATCCGATTTCTCATTAAACCAGCGAAGCGAAAAAGCAAGAAATCGTCAATTTCTGCTTAAAAACGCGAATTTACAAGCATTTATACGTTTTTGGCTCGCCAACTTAAAAACTACTGGAGATATTGAACTTTTTCAAAAAATCCGATTTCTCATTAAACCAGCGAAGCGATAAAGCAAGAAATCGTCAATTTCTGCTTAAAAACGCGAATTTACAAGCATTTGTGCGTTTTTGGCTCGGCAACTTAAAAACTACTGGAGATATTGAACTTTTTCAAAAAATCCGATTTCTCATTAAACCAGCGAAGCGAAAAAGCAAGAAATCGTCAATTTCTGCTTAAAAACGCGAATTTACAAGCATTTGTACGTTTTTGGCTCGCCAACTTAAAAACTACTGGAGATATTGAACTTTTTCAAAAAATCCGATTTCTCATTAAACCAGCGAAGCGAAAAAGCAAGAAATCGTCAATTTCTGCTTAAAAACGCGAATTTACAAGCATTTATACGTTTTTGGCTCGCCAACTTAAAAACTACTGGAGATATTGAACTTTTTCAAAAAATCCGATTTCTCATTAAACCAGCGAAGCGAAAAAGCAAGAAATCGTCAATTTCTGCTTAAAAACGCGAATTTACAAGCATTTGTACGTTTTTGGCTCGCCAACTTAAAAACTACTGGAGATATTGAACTTTTTCAAAAAATCCGATTTCTCATTAAAACAGCGAAGCGAAAAAGCAAGAAATCGTCAATTTCTGTTTAAAAACGCGAATTTACAAGCATTTATACGTTTTTGGCTCGCCAACTTAAAAACTACTGGAGATATTGAACTTTTTCAAAAAATCCGATTTCTCATTAAACCAGCGAAGCGAAAAAGCAAGAAATCGTCAATTTCTGCTTAAAAACGCGAATTTACAAGCATTTATACGTTTTTGGCTCGCCAACTTAAAAACTACTGGAGATATTGAACTTTTTCAAAAAATCCGATTTCTCATTAAACCAGCGAAGCGAAAAAGCAAGAAATCGTCAATTTCTGCTTAAAAACGCGAATTTACAAGCATTTGTACGTTTTTGGCTCGCGAACTTAAAAACTACTGGAGATATTGAACATTTTCAAAAAATCCGATTTCTCATTAAACCAGCGAAGCGAAAAAGCAAGAAATCGTCAATTTCTGCTTAAAAACGCGAATTTACAAGCATTTATACGTTTTTGGCTCGCCAACTTAAAAACAACTGGAGATATTGAACTTTTTCAAAAAATCCGATTTCTCATTAAACCAGCGAAGCGAAAAAGCAAAAAATCGTCAATTTCTGCTTAAAAACGCGAATTTACAAGCATTTGTACGTTTTTGGCTCGCCAACTTAAAAACTACTGGAGATATTGAACTTTTTCAAAAATCCGATTTCTCATTAAACCAGCGAAGCGAAAAAGCAAGAAATCGTCAATTTCTGCTTAAAAACGCGAATTTACAAGCATTTGTACGTTTTTGGCTCGCCAACTTAAAAACTACTGGAGATATTGAACTTTTTCAAAAAATCCGATTTCTCATTAAACCAGCGAAGCGAAAAAGCAAGAAATCGTCAATTTCTGCTTAAAAACGCGAATTTACAAGCATTTATACGTTTTTGGCTCGCCAACTTAAAAACTACTGGAGATATTGAACTTTTTCAAAAATCCGATTTCTCATTAAACCAGCGAAGCGAAAAAGCAAGAAATCGTCAATTTCTGCTTAAAAACGCGAATTTACAAGCATTTGTACGTTTTTGGCTCGCCAACTTAAAAACTACTGGTGATATTGAACTTTTTCGAAAAATCCGATTTCTCATTAAACCAGCGAAGCGAAAAAGCAAGAAATCGTCAATTTCTGCTTAAAAACGCGAATTTACAAGCATTTATACGTTTTTGGCTCGCCAACTTAAAAACTACTGGAGATATTGAACTTTTTCAAAAAATCCGATTTCTCATTAAACCAGCGAAGCGAAAAAGCAAGAAATCGTCAATTTCTGCTTAAAAACGCGAATTTACAAGCATTTGTACGTTTTTGGCTCGCCAACTTAAAAACTACTGGAGATATTGAACTTTTCAAAAAATACGATTTCTCATTAAACCAGCGAAGCGAAAAAGCAAGAAATCGTCAATTTCTGCTTAAAAAAGCGAATTTACAAGCATTTGTACGTTTTTGGCTCGCCAACTTAAAAACTACTGGAGATATTGAACTTTTTCAAAAAATCCGATTTCTCATTAAACCAGCGAAGCGAAAAAGCAAGAAATCGTCAATTTCTGCTTAAAAACGCGAATTTACAAGCATTTATACGTTTTTGGCTCGCCAACTTAAAAACTACTGGAGATATTGAACTTTTTCAAAAAATCCGATTTCTCATTAAACCAGCGAAGCGAAAAAGCAAGAAATCGTCAATTTCTGCTTAAAAACGCGAATTTACAAGCATTTGTACGTTTTTGGCTCGCCAACTTAAAAACTACTGGAGATATTGAACTTTTTCAAAAAATCCGATTTCTCATTAAAACAGCGAAGCGAAAAAGCAAGAAATCGTCAATTTCTGTTTAAAAACGCGAATTTACAAGCATTTATACGTTTTTGGCTCGCCAACTTAAAAACTACTGGAGATATTGAACTTTTTCAAAAAATCCGATTTCTCATTAAACCAGCGAAGCGAAAAAGCAAGAATCGTCAATTTCTGCTTAAAAACGCGAATTTACAAGCATTTATACGTTTTTGGCTCGCCAACTTAAAAACTACTGGAGATATTGAACTTTTTCAAAAAATCCGATTTCTCATTAAACCAGCGAAGCGAAAAAGCAAGAAATCGTCAATTTCTGCTTAAAAACGCGAATTTACAAGCATTTGTACGTTTTTGGCTCGCGAACTTAAAAACTACTGGAGATATTGAACATTTTCAAAAAATCCGATTTCTCATTAAACCAGCGAAGCGAAAAAGCAAGAAATCGTCAATTTCTGCTTAAAAACGCGAATTTACAAGCATTTATACGTTTTTGGCTCGCCAACTTAAAAACAACTGGAGATATTGAACTTTTTCAAAAAATCCGATTTCTCATTAAACCAGCGAAGCGAAAAAGCAAAAAATCGTCAATTTCTGCTTAAAAACGCGAATTTACAAGCATTTGTACGTTTTTGGCTCGCCAACTTAAAAACTACTGGAGATATTGAACTTTTTCAAAAAATCCGATTTCTCATTAAACCAGCGAAGCGAAAAAGCAAGAAATCGTCAATTTCTGCTTAAAACGCGAATTTACAAGCATTTGTACGTTTTTGGCTCGCCAACTTAAAAACTACTGGTGATATTGAACTTTTTCGAAAAATCCGATTTCTCATTAAACCAGCGAAGCGAAAAAGCAAGAAATCGTCAATTTCTGCTTAAAAACGCGAATTTACAAGCATTTATACGTTTTTGGCTCGCCAACTTAAAAACTACTGGAGATATTGAACTTTTTCAAAAAATCCGATTTCTCATTAAACCAGCGAAGCGAAAAAGCAAGAAATCGTCAATTTCTGCTTAAAAACGCGAATTTACAAGCATTTGTACGTTTTTGGCTCGCCAACTTAAAAACTACTGGAGATATTGAACTTTTTCAAAAAATACGATTTCTCATTAAACCAGCGAAGCGAAAAAGCAAGAAATCGTCAATTTCTGCTTAAAAAAGCGAATTTACAAGCATTTGTACGTTTTTGGCTCGCCAACTTAAAAACTACTGGAGATATTGAACTTTTTCAAAAAATCCGATTTCTCATTAAACCAGCGAAGCGAAAAAGCAAGAAATCGTCAATTTCTGCTTAAAAACGCGAATTTACAAGCATTTGTTCGTTTTTGGCTCGCCAACTTAAAAACTACTGGAGATATTGAACTTTTTCAAAAATCCGATTTCTCATTAAACCAGCGATGCGAAAAAGCAAGAAATAGTCAATTTCTGCTTAAAAACGCGAATTTACAAGCATTTATACGTTTTTGGCCCGCCAACTTAAAAACTATTGGAGATATTGAACTTTTTCAAAAAATCCGATTTCTCATTAAACCAGCGAAGCGAAAAAGCAAGAAATCGTCAATTTCTGCTTAAAAACGCGAATTTACAAGCATTTGTACGTTTTTGGCTTGCCAACTTAAAAACTACTGGAGATATTGAACTTTTTCAAAAAATCCGATTTCTCATTAAACCAGCGAAGCGAAAAAGCAAAATATCGTCAATTTCTGCTTAAAAACGCGAATTTACAAGCATTTATACGTTTTTGGCTCGCCAACTTAAAAACTACTGGAGATATTGAACTTTTTCAAAAAATCCGATTTCTCATTAAACCAGCGAAGCGAAAAAGCAAAAAATCGTCAATTTCTGCTTAAAAACGCGAATTTACAAGCATTTGTACGTTTTTGGCTCGCCAACTTAAAAACTACTGGAGATATTGAACTTTTTCAAAAAATCCGATTTCTCATTAAACCAGCGAAGCGAAAAAGCAAGAAATCGTCAATTTCTGCTTAAAAACGCGAATTTACAAGCATTTGTACGTTTTTGGCTCGCCAACTTAAAAACTACTGGAGATATTGAACTTTTTCAAAAAATCCGATTTCTCATTAAACCAGCGAAGCGAAAAAGCAAGAAATCGTCAATTTCTGCTTAAAAACGCGAATTTACAAGCATTTATACGTTTTTGGCTCGCCAACTTAAAAACTACTGGAGATATTGAACTTTTTCAAAAAATCCGATTTCTCATTAAACCAGCGAAGCGAAAAAGCAAGAAATCGTCAATTTCTGCTTAAAAACGCGAATTTACAAGCATTTGTACGTTTTTGGCTCGCCAACTTAAAAACTACTGGTGATATTGAACTTTTTCGAAAAATCCGATTTCTCATTAAACCAGCGAAGCGAAAAAGCAAGAAATCGTCAATTTCTGCTTAAAAACGCGAATTTACAAGCATTTATACGTTTTTGGCTCGCCAACTTAAAAACTACTGGAGATATTGAACTTTTTCAAAAAATCCGATTTCTCATTAAACCAGCGAAGCGAAAAAGCAAGAAATCGTCAATTTCTGCTTAAAAACGCGAATTTACAAGCATTTGTACGTTTTTGGCTCGCCAACTTAAAAACTACTGGAGATATTGAACTTTTTCAAAAAATACGATTTCTCATTAAACCAGCGAAGCGAAAAAGCAAGAAATCGTCAATTTCTGCTTAAAAAAGCGAATTTACAAGCATTTGTACGTTTTTGGCTCGCCAACTTAAAAACTACTGGAGATATTGAACTTTTTCAAAAAATCCGATTTCTCATTAAACCAGCGAAGCGAAAAAGCAAGAAATCGTCAATTTCTGCTTAAAAACGCGAATTTACAAGCATTTGTTCGTTTTTGGCTCGCCAACTTAAAAACTACTGGAGATATTGAACTTTTTCAAAAAATCCGATTTCTCATTAAACCAGCGAAGCGAAAAAGCAAGAAATAGTCAATTTCTGCTTAAAAACGCGAATTTACAAGCATTTATACGTTTTTGGCCCGCCAACTTAAAAACTATTGGAGATATTGAACTTTTTCAAAAAATCCGATTTCTCATTAAACCAGCGAAGCGAAAAAGCAAGAAATCGTCAATTTCTGCTTAAAAACGCGAATTTACAAGCATTTGTACGTTTTTGGCTTGCCAACTTAAAAACTACTGGAGATATTGAACTTTTTCAAAAAATCCGATTTCTCATTAAACCAGCGAAGCGAAAAAGCAAAATATCGTCAATTTCTGCTTAAAAACGCGAATTTACAAGCATTTATACGTTTTTGGCTCGCCAACTTAAAAACTACTGGAGATATTGAACTTTTTCAAAAAATCCGATTTCTCATTAAACCAGCGAAGCGAAAAAGCAAGAAATCGTCAATTTCTGCTTAAAAACGCGAATTTACAAGCATTTGTACGTTTTTGGCTCGCCAACTTAAAAACTACTGGAGATATTGAACTTTTTCAAAAAATCCGATTTCTCATTAAACCAGCGAAGCGAAAAAGCAAGAAATCGTCAATTTCTGCTTAAAAACGCGAATTTACAAGCATTTATACGTTTTTGGCTCGCCAACTTAAAAACTACTGGAGATATTGAACTTTTTCAAAAAATCCGATTTCTCATTAAACCAGCGAAGCGAAAAAGCAAGAAATCGTCAATTTCTGCTTAAAAACGCGAATTTACAAGCATTTGTACGTTTTTGGCTCGCCAACTTAAAAACTACTGGTGATATTGAACTTTTTCGAAAAATCCGATTTCTCATTAAACCAGCGAAGCGAAAAAGCAAGAAATCGTCAATTTCTGCTTAAAAACGCGAATTTACAAGCATTTATACGTTTTTGGCTCGCCAACTTAAAAACTACTGGAGATATTGAACTTTTTCAAAAAATCCGATTTCTCATTAAACCAGCGAAGCGAAAAAGCAAGAAATCGTCAATTTCTGCTTAAAAACGCGAATTTACAAGCATTTGTACGTTTTTGGCTCGCCAACTTAAAAACTACTGGAGATATTGAACTTTTTCAAAAAATACGATTTCTCATTAAACCAGCGAAGCGAAAAAGCAAGAAATCGTCAATTTCTGCTTAAAAAAGCGAATTTACAAGCATTTGTACGTTTTTGGCTCGCCAACTTAAAAACTACTGGAGATATTGAACTTTTTCAAAAAATCCGATTTCTCATTAAACCAGCGAAGCGAAAAAGCAAGAAATCGTCAATTTCTGCTTAAAAACGCGAATTTACAAGCATTTGTTCGTTTTTGGCTCGCCAACTTAAAAACTACTGGAGATATTGAACTTTTTCAAAAATCCGATTTCTCATTAAACCAGCGAAGCGAAAAAGCAAGAAATAGTCAATTTCTGCTTAAAAACGCGAATTTACAAGCATTTATACGTTTTTGGCTCGCCAACTTAAAAACTATTGGAGATATTGAACTTTTTCAAAAAATCCGATTTCTCATTAAACCAGCGAAGCGAAAAAGCAAGAAATCGTCAATTTCTGCTTAAAAACGCGAATTTACAAGCATTTGTACGTTTTTGGCTTGCCAACTTAAAAACTACTGGAGATATTGAACTTTTTCAAAAAATCCGATTTCTCATTAAACCAGCGAAGCGAAAAAGCAAAATATCGTCAATTTCTGCTTAAAAACGCGAATTTACAAGCATTTATACGTTTTTGGCTCGCCAACTTAAAAACTACTGGAGATATTGAACTTTTTCAAAAAATCCGATTTCTCATTAAACCAGCGAAGCGAAAAAGCAAGAAATCATCAATTTCTGCTTAAAAACGCGAATTTACAAGCATTTGTACGTTTTTGGCTCGCCAACTTAAAAACTACTGGAGATATTGAACTTTTTCAAAAAATCCGATTTCTCATTAAACCAGCGAAGCGAAAAAGCAAGAAATCGTCAATTTCTGCTTAAAAACGCGAATTTACAAGCATTTATACGTTTTTGGCTCGCCAACTTAAAAACTACTGGAGATATTGAACTTTTTCAAAAAATCCGATTTCTCATTAAACCAGCGAAGCGAAAAAGCAAGAAATCGTCAATTTCTGCTTAAAAACGCGAATTTACAAGCATTTGTACGTTTTTGGCTCGCCAACTTAAAAACTACTGGAGATATTGAACTTTTTCAAAAAATCCGATTTCTCATTAAACCAGCGAAGCGAAAAAGCAAGAAATCGTCAATTTCTGCTTAAAAACGCGAATTTACAAGCATTTGTTCGTTTTTGGCTCGCCAACTTAAAAACTACTGGAGATATTGAACTTTTTCAAAAAATCCGATTTCTCATTAAACCAGCGAAGCTAAAAAGCAAGAAATCGTCAATTTCTGCTTAAAAACGCGAATTTACAAGCATTTGTACGTTTTTGGCTTGCCAACTTAAAAACTACTGGAGATATTGAACTTTTTCAAAAAATCCGATTTCTCATTAAACCAGCGAAGCGAAAAAGCAAGAAATCGTCAATTTCTGCTTAAAAACGCGAATTTACAAGCATTTATACGTTTTTGGCTTGCCAACTTAAAAACTACTGGAGATATTGAACTTTTTCAAAAAATCCGATTTCTCATTAAACCAGCGAAGCGAAAAAGCAAGAAATCGTCAATTTCTGCTTAAAAACGCGAATTTACAAGCATTTGTACGTTTTTGGCTCGCCAACTTAAAAACTACTGGAGATATTGAACTTTTTCAAAAAATCCGATTTCTCATTAAACCAGCGAAGCGAAAAAGCAAGAAATCGTCAATTTCTGCTTAAAAACGCGAATTTACAAGCATTTATACGTTTTTGGCTCGCCAACTTAAAAACTACTGGAGATATTAAACTTTTTCAAAAAATCCGATTTCTCATTAAACCAGCGAAGCGAAAAAGCAAGAAATCGTCAATTTCTGCTTAAAAACGCGAATTTACAAGCATTTATACGTTTTTGGCTCGCCAACTTAAAAACTATTGGAGATATTGAACTTTTTCAAAAAATCCGATTTCTCATTAAACCAGCGAAGCGAAAAAGCAAGAAATCGTCAATTTCTGCTTAAAAACGCGAATTTACAAGCATTTGTACGTTTTTGGCTTGCCAACTTAAAAACTACTGGAGATATTGAACTTTTTCAAAAAATCCGATTTCTCATTAAACCAGCGAAGCGAAAAAGCAAAATATCGTCAATTTCTGCTTAAAAACGCGAATTTACAAGCATTTATACGTTTTTGGCTCGCCAACTTAAAAACTACTGGAGATATTGAACTTTTTCAAAAAATCCGATTTCTCATTAAACCAGCGAAGCGAAAAAGCAAGAAATCATCAATTTCTGCTTAAAAACGCGAATTTACAAGCATTTGTACGTTTTTGGCTCGCCAACTTAAAAACTACTGGAGATATTGAACTTTTTCAAAAAATCCGATTTCTCATTAAACCAGCGAAGCGAAAAAGCAAGAAATCGTCAATTTCTGCTTAAAAACGCGAATTTACAAGCATTTATACGTTTTTGGCTCGCCAACTTAAAAACTACTGGAGATATTGAACTTTTTCAAAAAATCCGATTTCTCATTAAACCAGCGAAGCGAAAAAGCAAGAAATCGTCAATTTCTGCTTAAAAACGCGAATTTACAAGCATTTGTACGTTTTTGGCTCGCCAACTTAAAAACTACTGGAGATATTGAACTTTTTCAAAAAATCCGATTTCTCATTAAACCAGCGAAGCGAAAAAGCAAGAAATCGTCAATTTCTGCTTAAAAACGCGAATTTACAAGCATTTGTTCGTTTTTGGCTCGCCAACTTAAAAACTACTGGAGATATTGAACTTTTTCAAAAAATCCGATTTCTCATTAAACCAGCGAAGCGAAAAAGCAAGAAATCGTCAATTTCTGCTTAAAAACGCGAATTTACAAGCATTTGTACGTTTTTGACTCGCCAACTTAAAAACTACTGGAGATATTGAACTTTTTCAAAAAATCCGATTTCTCATTAAACCAGCGAAGCTAAAAAGCAAGAAATCGTCAATTTCTGCTTAAAAACGCGAATTTACAAGCATTTGTACGTTTTTGGCTTGCCAACTTAAAAACTACTGGAGATATTGAACTTTTTCAAAAAATCCGATTTCTCATTAAACCAGCGAAGCGAAAAAGCAAGAAATCGTCAATTTCTGCTTAAAAACGCGAATTTACAAGCATTTATACGTTTTTGGCTTGCCAACTTAAAAACTACTGGAGATATTGAACTTTTTCAAAAAATCCGATTTCTCATTAAACCAGCGAAGCGAAAAAGCAAGAAATCGTCAATTTCTGCTTAAAAACGCGAATTTACAAGCATTTGTACGTTTTTGGCTCGCCAACTTAAAAACTACTGGAGATATTGAACTTTTTCAAAAAATCCGATTTCTCATTAAACCAGCGAAGCGAAAAAGCAAGAAATCGTCAATTTCTGCTTAAAAACGCGAATTTACAAGCATTTATACGTTTTTGGCTCGCCAACTTAAAAACTACTGGAGATATTAAACTTTTTCAAAAAATCCGATTTCTCATTAAACCAGCGAAGCGAAAAAGCAAGAAATCGTCAATTTCTGCTTAAAAACGCGAATTTACAAGCATTTGTACGTTTTTGGCTCGCCAACTTAAAAACTACTGGAGATATTGAACTTTTTCAAAAAATCCGATTTCTCATTAAACCAGCGAAGCGAAAAAGCAAGAAATCGTCAATTTCTGCTTAAAAACGCGAATTTACAAGCATTTGTACGTTTTTGGCTCGCCAACTTAAAAACTACTGGAGATATTGAACTTTTTCAAAAAATCCGATTTCTCATTAAACCAGCGAAGCGAAAAAGCAAGAAATCGTCAATTTCTGCTTAAAAACGCGAATTTACAAGCATTTGTACGTTTTTGGCTCGCCAACTTAAAAACTACTGGAGATATTGAACTTTTTCAAAAAATCCGATTTCTCATTAAACCAGCGAAGCGAAAAAGCAAGAAATCGTCAATTTCTGCTTAAAAACGCGAATTTACAAGCATTTGTTCGTTTTTGGCTTGCCAACTTAAAAACTACTGGAGATATTGAACTTTTTCAAAAAATCCGATTTCTCATTAAACCAGCGAAGCGAAAAAGCAAGAAATCGTCAATTTCTGCTTAAAAACGCGAATTTACAAGCATTTGTACGTTTTTGGCTCGCCAACTTAAAAACTACTGGAGATATTGAACTTTTTCAAAAAATCCGATTTCTCATTAAACCAGCGAAGCTAAAAAGCAAGAAATCGTCAATTTCTGCTTAAAAACGCGAATTTACAAGCATTTGTACGTTTTTGGCTTGCCAACTTAAAAACTACTGGAGATATTGAACTTTTTCAAAAAATCCGATTTCTCATTAAACCAGCGAAGCGAAAAAGCAAGAAATCGTCAATTTCTGCTTAAAAACGCGAATTTACAAGCATTTATACGTTTTTGGCTTGCCAACTTAAAAACTACTGGAGATATTGAACTTTTTCAAAAAATCCGATTTCTCATTAAACCAGCGAAGCGAAAAAGCAAGAAATCGTCAATTTCTGCTTAAAAACGCGAATTTACAAGCATTTGTACGTTTTTGGCTCGCCAACTTGAAAACTACTGGAGATATTGAACTTTTTCAAAAAATCCGATTTCTCATTAAACCAGCGAAGCGAAAAAGCAAGAAATCGTCAATTTCTGCTTAAAAACGCGAATTTACAAGCATTTATACGTTTTTGGCTCGCCAACTTAAAAACTACTGGAGATACGAGTATTAAACTTTTTCAAAAAATCCGATTTCTCATTAAACCAGCGAAGCGAAAAAGCAAGAAATCGTCAATTTCTGCTTAAAAACGCGAATTTACAAGCATTTGTACGTTTTTGGCTCGCCAACTTAAAAACTACTGGAGATATTGAACTTTTTCAAAAAATCCGATTTCTCATTAAACCAGCGAAGCGAAAATGCAAGAAATCGTCAATTTCTGCTTAAAAACGCGAATTTACAAGCATTTGTACGTTTTTGGCTCGCCAACTTAAAAACTACTGGAGATATTGAACTTTTTCAAAAAATCCGATTTCTCATTAAACCAGCGAAGCGAAAAAGCAAGAAATCGTCAATTTCTGCTTAAAAACGCGAATTTACAAGCATTTGTACGTTTTTGGCTCGCCAACTTAAAAACTACTGGAGATATTGAACTTTTTCAAAAAATCCGATTTCTCATTAAACCAGCGAAGCGAAAAACCAAGAAATCGTCAATTTCTGCTTAAAAACGCGAATTTACAAGCATTTGTACGTTTTTGGCTCGCCAACTTAAAAACTACTGGAGATATTGAACTTTTTCAAAAAATCCGATTTCTCATTAAACCAGCGAAGCGAAAAAGCAAGAAATCGTCAATTTCTGCTTAAAAACGCGAATTTACAAGCATTTATACGTTTTTGGCTCGCCAACTTAAAAACTACTGGAGATATTGAACTTTTTCAAAAAATCCGATTTCTCATTAAACCAGCGAAGCGAAAAAGCAAGAAATCGTCAATTTCTGCTTAAAAACGCGAATTTACAAGCAGTTGTACGTTTTTAGCTCGCCAAATTAAAAACTACTGGAGATATTGAACTTTTTCAAAAAATCCGATTTCTCATTAAACCAGCGAAGCGAAAAAGCAAGAAATCGTCAATTTCTGCTTAAAAACGCGAATTTACAAGCATTTGTACGTTTTTGGCTCGCCAACTTAAAAACTACTGGAGATAATGAACTTTTTCAAAAAATCCGATTTCTCATTAAACCAGTGAAGCGAAAAAGCAAGAAATCGTCAATTTCTGCTTAAAAACGCGAATTTACAAGCATTTGTTCGTTTTTGGCTCGCCAACTTAAAAACTACTGGAGATATTGAACTTTTTCAAAAAATCCGATTTCTCATTAAACCAGCGAAGCGAAAAAGCAAGAAATCGTCAATTTCTGCTTAAAAACGCGAATTTACAAGCATTTGTACGTTTTTGGCTCGCCAACTTAAAAACTACTGGAGATACTGAACTTTTTCAAAAAATCCGATTTCTCATTAAACCAGCGAAGCGAAAAACCAAGAAATCGTCAATTTCTGCTTAAAAACGCGAATTTACAAGCATTTGTACGTTTTTGGCTCGCCAACTTAAAAACTACTGGAGATATTGAACTTTTTCAAAAAATCCGATTTCTCATTAAACCAGCGGAGCGAAAAAGCAAGAAATCGTCAATTTCTGCTTAAAAACGCGAATTTACAAGCATTTGTACGTTTTTGGCTCGCCAACTTAAAAACTACTGGAGATATTGAACTTTTTCAAAAAATCCGATTTCTCATTAAACCAGCGAAGCGAAAAAGCAAGAAATCGTCAATTTCTGCTTAAAAACGCGAATTTACAAGCATTTATACGTTTTTGGCTCGCCAACTTAAAAACTACTGGAGATATTGAACTTTTTCAAAAAATCCGATTTCTCATTAAACCAGCGAAGCGAAAAAGCAAGAAATCGTCAATTTCTGCTTAAAAACGCGAATTTACAAGCATTTGTACGTTTTTGGCTCGCCAACTTAAAAACTACTGGAGATATTGAACTTTTTCAAAAAATCCGATTTCTCATTAAACCAGCGAAGCGAAAAAGCAAGAAATCGTCAATTTCTGCTTAAAAACGCGAATTTACAAGCATTTATACGTTTTTGGCTCGCCAACTTAAAAACTACTGGAGATATTGAACTTTTTCAAAAAATCCGATTTCTCATTAAACCAGCGAAGCGAAAAAGCAAGAAATCGTCAATTTCTGCTTAAAAACGCGAATTTACAAGCATTTGTACGTTTTTGGCTCGCCAACTTAAAAACTACTGGAGATATTGAACTTTTTCAAAAAATCCGATTTCTCATTAAACCAGCGAAGCGAAAAAGCAAGAAATCGTCAATTTCTGCTTAAAAACGCGAATTTACAAGCATTTGTACGTTTTTGGCTCGCCAACTTAAAAACTACTGGAGATATTGAACTTTTTCAAAAAATCCGATTTCTCATTAAACCAGCGAAGCGAAAAAGCAAGAAATCGTGAATTTCTGCTTAAAAACGCGAATTTACAAGCATTTGTACGTTTTTGGCTCGCCAACTTAAAAACTACTGGAGATATTGAACTTTTTCAAAAAATCCGATTTCTCATTAAACCAGCGAAGCGAAAAAGCAAGAAATCGTCAATTTCTGCTTAAAAACGCGAATTTACAAGCATTTGTACGTTTTTGGCTCGCCAACTTAAAAACTACTGGAGATATTGAACTCTTTCAAAAAATCCGATTTCTCATTAAACCAGCGAAGCGAAAAAGCAAGAAAACGTCAATTTCTGCTTAAAAACGCGAATTTACAAGCATTTGTACGTTTTTGGCTCGCCAACTTAAAAACTACTGGAGATATTGAACTTTTTCAAAAAATCCGATTTCTCATTAAACCAGCGAAGCGAAAAAGCAAGAAATCGTCAATTTCTGCTTAAAAACGCGAATTTACAAGCATTTATACGTTTTTGGCTCGCCAACTTAGAAACTACTGGAGATATTGAACTTTTTCAAAAAATCCGATTTCTCATTAAACCAGCGAAGCGAAAAAGCAAGAAATCGTCAATTTCTGCTTAAAAACGCGAATTTACAAGCATTTGTACGTTTTTGGCTCGCCAACTTAAAAACTACTGGAGATATTGAACTTTTTCAAAAAATCCGATTTCTCATTAAACCAGCGAAGCGAAAAAGCAAGAAATCGTCAATTTCTGCTTAAAAACGCGAACTTACAAGCATTTGTACGTTTTTTTCTCGCCAACTTAAAAACTACTGGAGATATTGAACTTTTTCAAAAAATCCGATTTCTCATTAAACCAGCGAAGCGAAAAAGCAAGAAATCGTCAATTTCTGCTTAAAAACGCGAATTTACAAGCATTTATACGTTTTTGGCTCGCCAACTTAAAAACTACTGGAGATATTGAACTTTTTCAAAAAATCCGATTTCTCATTAAACCAGCGAAGCGAAAAAGCAAGAAATCGTCAATTTCTGCTTAAAAACGCGAATTTACAAGCATTTGTAGGTTTTTGGCTCGCCAACTTAAAAACTACTGGAGATATTGAACTTTTTCAAAAAATCCGATTTCTCATTAAACCAGCGAAGCGAAAAAGCAAGAAATCGTCAATTTCTGCTTAAAAACGCGAATTTACAAGCATTTATACGGTTTTGGCTCGCCAACTTAAAAACTACTGGAGATATTGAACTTTTTCAAAAAATCCGATTTCTCATTAAACCAGCGAAGCGAAAAAGCAAGAAATCGTCAATTTCTGCTTAAAAACGCGAATTTACAAGCATTTGTACGTTTTTGGCTCGCCAACTTAAAAACTACTGGAGATATTGAACTTTTTCAAAAAATCCGATTTCTCATTAAACCAGCCAAGCGAAAAAGCAAGAAATCGTCAATTTCTGCTTAAAAACGCGAATTTACAAGCATTTATACGTTTTTGGCTCGCCAACTTAAAAACTACTGGAGATATTGAACTTTTTCAAAAAATCCGATTTCTCATTAAACCAGCGAAGCGAAAAAGCAAGAAATCGTCAATTTCTGCTTAAAAACGCGAATTTACAAGCATTTGTACGTTTTTGGCTCGCCAACTTAAAAACTACTGGAGATATTGAACTTTTTCAAAAAATCCGATTTCTCATTAAACCAGCGAAGCGAAAAAGCAAGAAATCGTCAATTTCTGCTTAAAAACGCGAATTTACAAGCATTTGTACGTTTTTGGCTCGCCAACTTAAAAACTACTGGAGATATTGAACTTTTTCAAAAAATCCGATTTCTCATTAAACCAGCGAAGCGAAAAAGCAAGAAATCGTGAATTTCTGCTTAAAAACGCGAATTTACAAGCATTTGTACGTTTTTGGCTCGCCAACTTAAAAACTACTGGAGATATTGAACTTTTTCAAAAAATCCGATTTCTCATTAAACCAGCGAAGCGAAAAAGCAAGAAATCGTCAATATCTGCTTAAAAACGCGAATTTACAAGCATTTGTACGTGTTTGGCTCGCCAACTAAAAAACTACTGGAGATATTGAACTCTTTCAAAAAATCCGATTTCTCATTAAACCAGCGAAGCGAAAAAGCAAGAAAACGTCAATTTCTGCTTAAAAACGCGAATTTACAAACATTTGTACGTTTTTGGCTCGCCAACTTAAAAACTACTGGAGATATTGAACTTTTTCAAAATATTCGATTTCTCATTAAACCAGCGAAGCGAAAAAGCAAGAAATCGTCAATTTCTGCTTAAAAACGCGAATTTACAAGCATTTATACGTTTTTGGCTCGCCAACTTAAAAACTACTGGAGATATTGAACTTTTTCAAAAAATCCGATTTCTCATTAAACCAGCGAAGCGAAAAAGCAAGAAATCGTCAATTTCTGCTTAAAAAACGAGAATTTACAAGCATTTGTACGTTTTTGGCTCGCCAACTTAAAAACTACTGGAGATATTGAACTTTTTCAAAAAATCCGATTTCTCATTAAACCAGCGAAGCGAAAAAGCAAGAAATCGTCAATTTCTGCTTAAAAACGCGAACTTACAAGCATTTGTACGTTTTTTTCTCGCCAACTTAAAAACTACTGGAGATATTGAACTTTTTCAAAAAATCCGATTTCTCATTAAACCAGCGAAGCGAAAAAGCAAGAAATCGTCAATTTCTGCTTAAAAACGCGAATTTACAAGCATTTATACGTTTTTGGCTCGCCAACTTAAAAACTACTGGAGATATTGAACTTTTTCAAAAATCCGATTTCTCCTTAAACCAGCGAAGCGAAAAAGCAAGAAATCGTCAATTTCTGCTTAAAAACGCGAATTTACAAGCATTTATACGTTTTTGGCTCGCCAACTTAAAAACTACTGGAGATATTGAACTTTTTCAAAAAATCCGATTTCTCATTAAACCAGCGAAGCGAAAAAGCAAGAAATCGTCAATTTCTGCTTAAAAACGCGAATTTACAAGCATTTGTACGTTTTTGGCTCGCCAACTTAAAAACTACTGGAGATATTGAACTTTTTCAAAAAATCCGATTTCTCATTAAACCAGCGAAGCGAAAAAGCAAGAAATCGTCAATTTTTGCTTAAAAACGCGAATTTACAAGCATTTGTACGTTTTTGGCTCGCCAACTTAAAAACTACTGGAGATATTGAACTTTTTCAAAAAATCCGATTTCTCATTAAACCAGCGAAGCGAAAAAGCAAGAAATCGTCAATTTCTGCTTAAAAACGCGAATTTACAAGCATTTGTACGTTTTTGGCTCGCCAACTTAAAAACTACTAGAGATATTGAACTTTTTCAAAAAATCCGATTTCTCATTAAACCAGCGAAGCGAAAAAGCAAGAAATCGTCAATTTCTGCTTAAAAACGCGAATTTACAAGCATTTGTACGTTTTTGGCTCGCCACCTTAAAAACTACTGGAGATATTGAACTTTTTCAAAAATCCGATTTCTCATTAAACCAGCGAAGCGAAAAAGCAAGAAATCGTCAATTTCTGCTTAAAAACGCGAATTTACAAGCATTTGTACGTTTTTGGCTCGCCAACTTAAAAACTACTGGAGATATTGAACTTTTTCAAAAAATCCGATTTCTCATTAAACCAGCGAAGCGAAAAAGCAAGAAATCGTCAATTTCTGCTTAAAAAACGCGAATTTACAAGCATTTGTACGTTTTTGGCTCGCCAACTTAAAAACTACTGGAGATATTGAACTTTTTCAAAAAATCCGATTTCTCATTAAACCAGCGAAGCGAAAAAGCAAGAAATCGTCAATTTCTGCTTAAAAACGCGAATTTACAAGCATTTGTACGTTTTTGGCTCGCCAACTTAAAAACTACTGGAGATATTGAACTTTTTCAAAAAATCCGATTTCTCATTAAACCAGCGAAGCGAAAAAGCAAGAAATCGTCAATTTCTGCTTAAAAACGCGAATTTACAAGCATTTATACGTTTTTGGCTCGCCAACTTAAAAACTACTGGAGATATTGAACTTTTTCAAAAAATCCGATTTCTCATTAAACCAGCGAAGCGAAAAAAGCAAGAAATCGTCAATTTCTGCTTAAAAACGCGAATTTACAAGCATTTATACGTTTTTGGCTCGCCAACTTAAAAACTACTGGAGATATTGAACTTTTTCAAAAATCCGATTTCTCATTAAACCAGCGAAGCGAAAAAGCAAGAAATCGTCAATTTCTGCTTAAAAGCGCGAATTTACAAGCATTTATACGTTTTTTGGCTCGCCAACTTAAAAACTACTGGAGATATTGAACTTTTTCAAAAAATCCGATTTCTCATTAAACCAGCGAAGCGAAAAAGCAAGAAATCGTCAATTTCTGCTTAAAAACGCGAATTTACAAGCATTTATACGTTTTTTGGCTCGCCAACTTAAAAACTACTGGAGATATTGAACTTTTTCAAAAAATCCGATTTCTCATTAAACCAGCGAAGCGAAAAAGCAAGAAATCGTCAATTTCTGCTTAAAAACGCGAATTTACAAGCATTTGTACGTTTTTGGCTCGCCAACTTAAAAACTACTGGAGATATTGAACTTTTTCAAAAAATCCGATTTCTCATTAAACCAGCGAAGCGAAAAAGCAAGAAATTGTCAATTTCTGCTTAAAAACGCGAATTTACAAGCATTTGTACGTTTTTGGCTCGCCAACTTAAAAACTACTGGAGATATTGAACTTTTTCAAAAAATCCGATTTCTCATTAAACCAGCGAAGCGAAAAAGCAAGAAATCGTCAATTTCTGCTTAAAAACGCGAATTTACAAGCATTTGTACGTTTTTGGCTCGCCAACTTAAAAACTACTGGAGATATTGAACTTTTTCAAAAAATCCGATTTCTCATTAAACCAGCGAAGCGAAAAAGCAAGAAATCGTCAATTTCTGCTTAAAAACGCGAATTTACAAGCATTTGTACGTTTTTGGCTCGCCAACTTAAAAACTACTGGAGATATTGAACTTTTTCAAAAAATCCGATTTCTCATTAAACCAGCGAAGCGAAAAAGCAAGAAATCGTCAATTTCTGCTTAAAAACGCGAATTTACAAGCATTTGTACGTTTTTGGCTCGCCAACTTAAAAACTACTGGAGATATTGAACTTTTTCAAAAAATCCGATTTTTCATTAAACCAGCGAAGCGAAAAAGCAAGAAATCGTCCAATTTCTGCTTAAAAACGCGAATTTACAAGCATTTGTACGTTTTTTGGCTCGCCAACTTAAAAACTACTGGAGATATTGAACTTTTTCAAAAAATCCGATTTCTCATTAAACCAGCGAAGCGAAAAAGCAAGAAATCGTCAATTTCTGCTTAAAAACGCGAATTTACAAGCATTTGTACGTTTTTGGCTCGCCAACTTAAAAACTACTGGAGATATTGAACTTTTTCAAAAAATCCGATTTCTCATTAAACCAGCGAAGCGAAAAAGCAAGAAATCGTCAAATTTCTGCTTAAAAACGCGAATTTACAAGCATTTGTACGTTTTTGGCTCGCCAACTTAAAAACTACTGGAGATATTGAACTTTTTTCAAAAAATCCGATTTCTCATTAAACCAGCGAAGCGAAAAAGCAAGAAATTGTCAATTTCTGCTTAAAAACGCGAATTTACAAGCATTTGTACGTTTTTGGCTCGCCAACTTAAAACTACTGGAGATATTGAACTTTTTCAAAAAATCCGATTCTCATTAAACCAGCGAAGCGAAAAAGCAAGAAATCGTCAATTTCTGCTTAAAAACGCGAATTTACAAGCATTTGTACGTTTTTGGCTCGCCAACTTAAAAACTACTGGAGATATTGAACTTTTTCAAAAAATCCGATTTCTCATTAAACCAGCGAAGCGAAAAAGCAAGAAATCGTCAATTTCTGCTTAAAAACGCGAATTTACAAGCATTTGTACGTTTTTGGCTCGCCAACTTAAAAACTACTGGAGATATTGAACTTTTTCAAAAAATCCGATTTCTCATTAAACCAGCGAAGCGAAAAAGCAAGAAATCGTCAATTTCTGCTTAAAAACGCGAATTTACAGGCATTTGTACGTTTTTGGCTCGCCAACTTAAAAACTACTGGAGTTATTGAACTTTTTCAAAAAATCCGATTTCTCATTAAACCAGCGAAGCGAAAAAGCAAGAAATCGTCAATTTCTGCTTAAAAACGCGAATTTACAAGCATTTATACGTTTTTGGCTCGCCAACTTAAAAACTACTGGAGATATTGAACTTTTTCAAAAAATCCGATTTCCCATTAAACCAGCGAAGCGAAAAAGCAAGAAATCGTCAATTTCTGCTCAAAAACGCGAATTTACAAGCATTTGAACGTTTTTTGGCTCGCCAACTTAAAAACTACTGGAGATATTGAACTTTTTCAAAAAATCCGATTTCTCATTAAACCAGCGAAGCGAAAAAGCAAGAAATCGTCAATTTCTGCTTAAAAACGCGAATTTACAAGCATTTATACGTTTTTTGGCTCGCCAACTTAAAAACTACTGGAGATATTGAACTTTTTCAAAAAATCCGATTTCTCATTAAACCAGCGAAGCGAAAAAGCAAGAAATCGTCAATTTCTGCTTAAAAACGCGAATTTACAAGCATTTATACGTTTTTGTCTCGCCAACTTAAAAACTACTGGAGATATTGAACTTTTTAAAAAAATCCGATTTCTCATTAAACCAGCGAAGCGAAAAAGCAAGAAATCGTCAATTTCTGCTTAAAAAACGCGAATTTACAAGCATTTGTACGTTTTTGGCTCGCCACTTAAAAACTACTGGAGATATTGAACTTTTTCAAAAATCCGATTTCTCATTAAACCAGCGAAGCGAAAAAGCAAGATATCGTCAATTTCTGCTTAAAAACGCGAATTTACAAGCATTTGTACGTTTTTGGCTCGCCAACTTAAAAACTACTGGAGATATTGAACTTTTTCAAAAAATCCGATTTCTCATTAAACCAGCGAAGCGAAAAAGCAAGAAATCGTCAATTTCTGCTTAAAAACGCGAATTTACAAGCATTTGTACGTTTTTGGCTCGCCAACTTAAAAACTACTGGAGATATTGAACTTTTTCAAAAAATCCGATTTCTCATTAAACCAGCGAAGCGAAAAAGCAAGAAATCGTCAATTTCTGCTTAAAAACGCGAATTTACAAGCATTTATACGTTTTTGGCTCGCCAACTTAAAAACTACTGGAGATATTGAACTTTTTCAAAAAATCCGATTTCTTCATTAAACCAGCGAAGCGAAAAAAGCAAGAAATCGTCAATTTCTGCTTAAAAACGCGAATTTACAAGCATTTGTACGTTTTTGGCTCGCCAACTTAAAAACTACTGGAGATATTGAACTTTTTCAAAAAAATCCGATTTCTCATTAAACCAGCGAAGCGAAAAAGCAAGAAATCGTCAATTTCTGCTTAAAAACGCGAATTTACAAGCATTTGTACGTTTTTGGCTCGCCAACTTAAAAACTACTGGAGATATTGAACTTTTTCAAAAAATCCGATTTCTCATTAAACCAGCGAAGCGAAAAAGCAAGAAATCGTCAATTTCTGCTTAAAAACGCGAATTTACAAGCATTTATACGTTTTTGGCTCGCCAACTTAAAAACTACTGGAGATATTGAACTTTTTCAAAAAATCCGATTTCTCATTAAACCAGCGAAGCGAAAAAGCAAGAAATCGTCAATTTCTGCTTAAAAAACGCGAATTTACAAGCATTTGTACGTTTTTTGGCTCGCCAACTTAAAAACTACTGGAGATATTGAACTTTTTCAAAAAATCCGATTTCTCATTAAACCAGCGAAGTGAAAAAGCAAGAAATCGTCAATTTCTGCTTAAAAACGCGAATTTACAAGCATTTGTACGTTTTTGGCTCGCCAACTTAAAAACTACTGGAGATTTTGAACTTTTTCAAAAAATCCGATTTCTCATTAAACCAGCGAAGCGAAAAAGCAAGAAATCGTCAATTTCTGCTTAAAAACGCGAATTTACAAGCATTTATACGTTTTTGGCTCGCCAACTTAAAAACTACTGGAGATATTGAACTTTTTCAAAAAATCCGATTTCTCATTAAACCAGCGAAGCGAAAAAGCAAGAAATCGTCAATTTCTGCTTAAAAACGCGAATTTACAAGCATTTGTACGTTTTTGGCTCGCCAACTTAAAAACTACTGGAGATATTGAACTTTTTCAAAAAAATCCGATTTCTCATTAAACCAGCGAAGCGAAAAAGCAAGAAATCGTCAATTTCTGCTTAAAAACGCGAATTTACAAGCATTTATACGTTTTTGGCTCGCCAACTTAAAAACTACTGGAGATATTGAACTTTTTCAAAAAATCCGATTTCTCATTAAACCAGCGAAGCGAAAAAGCAAGAAATCGTCAATTTCTGCTAAAAAACGCGAATTTACAAGCATTTATACGTTTTTGGCTCGCCAACTTAAAAACTACTGGAGATATTGAACTTTTTCAAAAAATCCGATTTCTCGTTAAACCAGCGAAGCGAAAAAGCAAGAAATCGTCAATTTCTGCTTAAAAACGCGAATTTACAAGCATTTATACATTTTTGGCTCGCCAACTTAAAAACTACTGGAGATATTTGAACTTTTTCAAAAAATCCGATTTCTCATTAAACCAGCGAAGCGAAAAAGCAAGAAATCGTCAATTTCTGCTTAAAAACGCGAATTTACAAGCATTTGTACGTTTTTGGCTCGCCAACTTAAAAACTACTGGAGATATTGAACTTTTTCAAAAAATCCGATTTCTCATTAAACCAGCGAAGCGAAAAAGCAAGAAATCGTCAATTTCTGCTTAAAAACGCGAATTTACAAGCATTTGTAAGTTTTTGGCTCGCCAACTTAAAAACTACTGGAGATTTTGAACTTTTTCAAAAAATCCGATTTCTCATTAAACCAGCGAAGCGAAAAAGCAAGAAATCGTCAATTTCTGCTTAAAAACGCGAATTTACAAGCATTTATACGTTTTTTGGCTCGCCAACTTAAAAACTACTGGAGATATTGAACTTTTTCAAAAAATCCGATTTCTCATTAAACCAGCGAAGCGAAAAAGCAAGAAATCGTCAATTTCTGCTTAAAAACGCGAATTTACAAGCATTTGTACGTTTTTGGCTCGCCAACTTAAAAACTACTGGAGATATTGAACTTTTTCAAAAAATCCGATTTCTCATTAAACCAGCGAAGCGAAAAAGCAAGAAATCGTCAATTTCTGCTTAAAAACGCGAATTTACAAGCATTTATACGTTTTTGGCTCGCCAACTTAAAAACTACTGGGGATATTGAACTTTTTCAAAAAATCCGATTTCTCATTAAACCAGCGAAGCGAAAAAAGCAAGAAATCGTCAATTTCTGCTAAAAAACGCGAATTTACAAGCATTTATACGTTTTTGGCTCGCCAACTTAAAAACTACTGGAGATATTGAACTTTTTCAAAAAATCCGATTTCTAATTAAACCAGCGAAGGGAAAAAGCAAGAAATCGTCAATTTCTGCTTAAAAACGCGGAATTTACAAGCATTTATACATTTTTGGCTCGCCAACTTAAAAACTACTGGAGATATTGAACTTTTTCCAAAAATCCGATTTCTCATTAAACCAGCGAAGCGAAAAAGCAAGAAATCGTCAATTTCTGCTTAAAAACGCGAATTTATAAGCATTTGTTCGTTTTTGGCTCGCCAACTTAAAAACTACTGGAGATATTGAACTTTTTCAAAAAATCCGATTTCTCATTAAACCAGCGAAGCGAAAAAGCAAGAAATCGTCAATTTCTGCTTAAAAACGCGAATTTACAAACATTTATACGTTTTTGGCTCGCCAACTTAAAAAACTACTGGAGATATTGAACTTTTCAATAAAAATCCGATTTCTCATTAAACCAGCGAAGCGAAAAGCAAGAAAAATCGTCAATTTCTGCTTAAAAACGCGAATTTACAAGCATTTATACGTTTTTGGCTCGCCAACTTAAAAACTACTGGAGATATTGAACTTTTTCAAAAAATCCGATTTCTCATTAAACCAGCGAAGCGAAAAAGCAAGAACTCGTCAATTTCTGCTTAAAAACGCGAATTTATAAGCATTTGTACGTTTTTGGCTCGCCAACTTAAAAACTATTGGAGATATTGAACTTTTTCAAAAATCCGATTTCTCATTAAACCAGCGAAGCGAAAAAGCAAGAAATCGTCAATTTCTGCTTAAAAACGCGAATTTACAAGCATTTGTACGTTTTTGGCTCGCCAACTTAAAAACTACTGGAGATATTGAACTTTTTCAAAAAATCCGATTTCTCATTAAACCAGCGAAGCAAAAAAGCAAGAAATCGTCAATTTCTGCTTAAAAACGCGAATTTACAAGCATTTGTACGTTTTTGGCTCGCCAACTTAAAAACTACTGGAGATATTGAACTTTTTCAAAAAATCGATTTCTCATTAAACCAGCGAAGCGAAAAAGCAAGAAATCGTCAATTTCTGCTTAAAAACGCGAATTTACAAGCATTTGTACGTTTTTGGCTCGCCAACTTAAAAACTACTGGAGATATTGAACTTTTTCAAAAAATCCGATTTCTCATTAAACCAGCGAAGCGAAAAAGCAAGAAATCGTCAATTTCTGCTTAAAAACGCGAATTTACAAGCATTTGTACGTTTTTGGCTCGCCAACTTAAAAACTACTGGAGATATTGAACTTTTTCAAAAAATCCGATTTCTCATTAAACCAGCGAAGCGAAAAAGCAAGAAATCGTCAATTTCTGCTTAAAAACGCGAATTTACAAGCATTTATACGTTTTTGGCTCGCCAACTTAAAAACTACTGGAGATATTGAACTTTTTCAAAAAATCCGATTTCTCATTAAACCAGCGAAGCGAAAAAGCAAGAAATCGTCAATTTCTGCTTAAAAACGCGAATTTGCAAGCATTTGTACGTTTTTGGCTCGCCAACTTAAAAACTACTGGAGATATTGAACTTTTTCAAAAAATCCGATTTCTCATTAAACCAGCGAAGCGAAAAAGCAAGAACTCGTCAATTTCTGCTTAAAAACGCGAATTTATAAGCATTTGTACGTTTTTGGCTCGCCAACTTAAAAAACTATTGGAGATATTGAACTTTTTCAAAAAATCCGATTTCTCATTAAACCAGCGAAGCGAAAAAGCAAGAAATCGTCAATTTCTGCTTAAAAACGCGAATTTACAAGCATTTGTACGTTTTTGGCTCGCCAACTTAAAAACTACTGGAGATATTGAACTTTTTCAAAAAATCCGATTTCTCATTAAACCAGCGAAGCAAAAAAGCAAGAAATCGTCAATTTCTGCTTAAAAACGCGAATTTACAAGCATTTGTACGTTTTTGGCTCGCAACTTAAAAACTACTGGAGATATTGAACTTTTTCAAAAAATCCGATTTCTCATTAAACAGCGAAGCGAAAAAGCAAGAAATCGTCAATTTCTGCTTAAAAACGCGAATTTACAAGCATTTGTACGTTTTTGGCTCGCCAACTTAAAAACTACTGGAGATATTGAACTTTTTTAAAAAATCCGATTTCTCATTAAACCAGCGAAGCGAAAAAGCAAGAAATCGTCAATTTCTGCTTAAAAACGCGAATTTACAAGCATTTGTACGTTTTTGGCTCGCCAACTTAAAAACTACTGGAGATATTGAACTTTTTCAAAAAATCCGATTTCTCATTAAACCAGCGAAGCGAAAAAGCAAGAAATCGTCAATTTCTGCTTAAAAACGCGAATTTACAAGCATTTTATACGTTTTTGGCTCGCCAACTTAAAAACTACTGGAGATATTGAACTTTTTCAAAAATCCGATTTCTCATTAAACCAGCGAAGCGAAAAAGCAAGAAATCGTCAATTTCTGCTTAAAAACGCGAATTTACAAGCATTTGTACGTTTTTGGCTCGCCAACTTAAAAACTACTGGAGATATTGAACTTTTTCAAAAAATCCGATTTCTCATTAAACCAGCGAAGCGAAAAAGCAAGAAATCGTCAATTTCTGCTTAAAAACGCGAATTTACAAGCATTTATACGTTTTTGGCTCGCCAACTTAAAAACTACTGGAGATATTGAACTTTTTCAAAAAATCCGATTTCTCATTAAACCAGCGAAGCGAAAAAGCAAGAAATCGTCAATTTCTGCTTAAAAACGCGAATTTACAAGCATTTGTACGTTTTTGGCTCGCCAACTTAAAAACTACTGGAGATATTGAACTTTTTCAAAAAATCCGATTTCTCATTAAACCAGCGAAGCGAAAAAGCAAGAAATCGTTAATTTCTGCTTATAAACGCGAATTTACAAGCATTTGTACGTTTTTGGCTCGCCAACTTAAAAATACTGGAGATATTGAACTTTTTCAAAAATCCGATTTCTCATTAAACCAGCGAAGCGAAAAAGCAAGAAATCGTCAATTTCTGCTTAAAAACGCGAATTTACAAGCATTTGTACGTTTTTGGCTCGCCAACTTAAAAAACTACTGGAGATATTGAACTTTTTCAAAAAATCCGATTTCTCATTAAACCAGCGAAGCGAAAAAGCAAGAAATCGTCAATTTCTGCTTAAAAACGCGAATTTACAAGCATTTATACGTTTTTGGCTCGCCAACTTAAAAACTACTGGAGATATTGAACTTTTTCAAAAAATCCGATTTCTCATTAAACCAGCGAAGCGAAAAAGCAAGAAATCGTCAATTTCTGCTTAAAAACGCGAATTTACAAGCATTTGTACGTTTTTGGCTCGCCAACTTAAAAACTACTGAAGATATTGAACTTTTTCAAAAAAATCCGATTTCTCATTAAACCAGCGAAGCGAAAAAGCAAGAAATCGTCAATTTCTGCTTAAAAACGCGAATTTACAAGCATTTATACGTTTTTGGCTCGCCAACTTAAAAACTACTGAGATATTGAACTTTTTCAAAAAATCCGATTTCTCATTAAACCAGCGAAGCGAAAAAGCAAGAAATCGTCAATTTCTGCTTAAAAACGCGAATTTACAAGCATTTATACGTTTTTGGCTCGCCAACTTAAAAACTACTGGAGATATTGAACTTTTTCAAAAAATCCGATTTCTCATTAAACCAGCGAAGCGAAAAAGCAAGAAATCGTCAATTTCTGCTTAAAAACGCGAATTTACAAGCATTTGTACGTTTTTTGGCTCGCCAACTTAAAAACTACTGGAGATATTGAACTTTTTCAAAAATCCGATTTCTCATTAAACCAGCGAAGCGAAAAAGCAAGAAATCGTCAATTTCTGCTTAAAAACGCGAATTACAAGCATTTGTACCTTTTTGGCTCGCCAACTTATAAACTACTGGAGATATTGAACTTTTTCAAAAAATCCGATTTCTCATTAAACCAGCGAAGCGAAAAAGCAAGAAATCGTCAATTTCTGCTTAAAAACGCGAATTTACAAGCATTTGTACGTTTTTGGCTCGCCAACTTAAAAACTACTGGAGATATTGAACTTTTTCAAAAAATCCGATTTCTCATTAAACCAGCGAAGCGAAAAAGCAAGAAATCGTCAATTTCTGCTTAAAAACACGAATTTACAAGCATTTGTACGTTTTTGGCTCGCCAACTTAAAAACTACTGGAGATATTGAACTTTTTCAAAAAATCCGATTTCTCATTAAACCAGCGAAGCGAAAAAGCAAGAATCGTCAATTTCTGCTTAAAAACGCGAATTTACAAGCATTTATACGTTTTTGGCTCGCCAACTTAAAAACTACTGGTGATATTGAACTTTTTCAAAAAATCCGATTTCTCATTAAACCAGCGAAGCGAAAAAGCAAGAAATCGTCAATTTCTGCTTAAAAACGCAAATTTACAAGCATTTATTACGTTTTTGGCTCGCCAACTTAAAAACTACTGGAAATATTGAACTTTTTCAAAAAATCCGATTTCTCATTAAACCAGCGAAGCGAAAAAGCAAGAAATCGTCAATTTCTGCTTAAAAACGCGAATTTACAAGCATTTGTACGTTTTTGGCTCGCCAACTTAAAAACTACTGGAGATATTGAACTTTTTCAAAAAATCCGATTTCTCATTAAACCAGCGAAGCGAAAAAGCAAGAAATCGTCAATTTCTGCTTAAAAACGCGAATTTACAAGCATTTATACGTTTTTGGCTCGCCAACTTAAAAACTACTGGAGATATTGAACTTTTTCAAAAAATCCGATTTCTCATTAAACCAGCGAAGCGAAAAACAAGAAATCGTCAATTTCTGCTTAAAAACGCGAATTTACAAGCATTTGTACGTTTTTGGCTCGCCAACTTAAAAACTACTGGAGATATTGAACTTTTTCAAAAAATCCGATTTCTCATTAAACAAGCGAAGCGAAAAGCAAGAAATCGTTAATTTCTGCTTATAAACGCGAATTTACAAGCATTTGTACGTTTTTGGCTCGCCAACTTAAAAATACTGGAGATATTGAACTTTTTCAAAAAATCCGATTTCTCATTAAACCAGCGAAGCGAAAAAGCAAGAAATCGTCAATTTCTGCTTAAAAACGCGAATTTACAAGCATTTGTACGTTTTTGGCTCGCCAACTTAAAAACTACTGGAGATATTGAACTTTTTCAAAAAATCCGATTTCTCATTAAACCAGCGAAGCGAAAAAGCAAGAAATCGTCAATTTCTGCTTAAAAACGCGAATTTACAAGCATTATACGTTTTTGGCTCGCCAACTTAAAAACTACTGGAGATATTGAACTTTTTCAAAAAATCCGATTTCTCATTAAACCAGCGAAGCGAAAAAGCAAGAAATCGTCAATTTCTGCTTAAAAACGCGAATTTACAAGCATTTGTACGTTTTTTGGCTCGCCAACTTAAAAACTACTGGAGATATTGAACTTTTTCAAAAAATCCGATTTTTCATTAAACCAGCGAAGCGAAAAAGCAAGAAATCGTCAATTTCTGCTTAAAAACGCGAATTTACAAGCATTTATACGTTTTTGGCTCGCCAACTTAAAAACTACTGGAGATATTGAACTTTTTCAAAAAATCCGATTTCTCATTAAACCAGCGAAGCGAAAAAGCAAGAAATCGTCAATTTCTGCTTAAAAACGCGAATTTACAAGCATTTATACGTTTTTGGCTCGTCAACTTAAAAACTACTGGAGATATTGAACTTTTTCAAAAAATCCGATTTCTCATTAAACCAGCGAAGCGAAAAAGCAAGAAATCGTCAATTTCTGCTTAAAAACGCGAATTTACAAGCATTTGTACGTTTTTGGCTCGCCAACTTAAAAACTACTGGAGATATTGAACTTTTTCAAAAAATCCGATTTCTCATTAAACCAGCGAAGCGAAAAAGCAAGAAATCGTCAATTTCTGCTTAAAAACGCGAATTTACAAGCATTTGTACCTTTTTGGCTCGCCAACTTAAAAACTACTGGAGATATTGAACTTTTTCAAAAAATCCGATTTCTCATTAAACCAGCGAAGCGAAAAAGCAAGAAATCGTCAATTTCTGCTTAAAAACGCGAATTTACAAGCATTTGTACGTTTTTGGCTCGCCAACTTAAAAACTACTGGAGATATTGAACTTTTTCAAAAAATCCGATTTCTCATTAAAGCAGCGAAGCGAAAAAGCAAGAAATCGTCAATTTCTGCTTAAAAACACGAATTTACAAGCATTTGTACGTTTTTTGGCTCGCCAACTTAAAAACTACTGGAGATATTGAACTTTTTCAAAAATCCGATTTCTCATTAAACCAGCGAAGCGAAAAAGCAAGAAATCGTCAATTTCTGCTTAAAAACGCGAATTTACAAGCATTTGTACGTTTTTGGCTCGCCAACTTAAAAACTACTGGAGATATTGAACTTTTTCAAAAAATCCGATTTCTCATTAAACCAGCGAAGCGAAAAAGCAAGAAATCGTCAATTTCTGCTTAAAAACGCGAATTTACAAGCATTTGTACGTTTTTGGCTCGCCAACTTAAAAACTACTGGAGATATTGAACTTTTTCAAAAAATCCGATTTCTCATTAAACCAGCGAAGCGAAAAAGCAAGAAATCGTCAATTTCTGCTTAAAAACGCGAATTTACAAGCATTTATACGTTTTTGGCTCGCCAACTTAAAAACTACTGGAGATATTGAACTTTTTCAAAAAATCCGATTTCTCATTAAACCAGCGAAGCGAAAAAGCAAGAAATCGTCAATTTCTGCTTAAAAACGCAAATTTACAAGCATTTATACGTTTTTGGCTCGCCAACTTAAAAACTACTGGAGATATTGAACTTTTTCAAAAAAATCCGATTTCTCATTAAACCAGCGAAGCGAAAAAGCAAGAAATCGTCAATTTCTGCTTAAAAACGCGAATTTACAAGCATTTGTACGTTTTTGGCTCGCCAACTTAAAAACTACTGGAGATATTGAACTTTTTCAAAAAATCCGATTTCTCATTAAACCAGCGAAGCGAAAAAAGCAAGAAATCGTCAATTTCTGCTTAAAAACGCGAATTTACAAGCATTTGTACGTTTTTGGCTCGCCAACTTAAAAACTACTGGAGATATTGAACTTTTTCAAAAAATCCGATTTCTCATTAAACCAGCGAAGCGAAAAAGCAAGAAATCGTCAATTTCTGCTTAAAAACGCGAATTTACAAGCATTTGTACGTTTTTGGCTCGCCAACTTAAAAACTACTGGAGATATTGAACTTTTTCAAAAAATCCGATTTCTCATTAAACCAGCGAAGCGAAAAAGCAAGAAATCGTCAATTTTCTGCTTAAAAACGCGAATATTACAAGCATTTATACGTTTTTGGCTCGCCAACTTAAAAACGACTGGAGATATTGAACTTTTTCAAAAAATCCGATTTCTCATTAAACCA
>CAWYQG010000070.1:424271-518437 GCA_963966155.1 Clivina fossor | reverse complement strand
AATTACATTTACTGTTGTAAATATTACATTTATTAATGTAATTATTACATTTACTAATGTCATTATTGCATTTATAATTTTTTACTTTCTATAAAAATATTTGTATAATTATACATAAAATAAGTATTCAAATGTAAAAATACATAAAAATTGTAAAATTCAAATAATATTAGAAAATTACTGTAATATTTACAGATTTTAGTAAATTTACAAAAAAAAAAGAAAATTACAGTGAAATTCATTGTAAAATGACCATGATTATCATTGTAAATTTGCACCGATTTTTTACAGTGTATTTTAAATTATTTGTAACGTATATGTTCAATAATTTTCCATTATTATTTTTTTTTCAGGTGACAATCTTAATTAATAACGCTGGAGTTGTATTGGGTCAGTTATTTTTGGACATCCCTGATGAAATGATACAGCGAACATTTGATGTCAATATTTTGGCATATTTTTGGGTAAGAACAGTATTAGTGCGGGGTGCCTACGTTAATGTATGGTAGTTGAGTGACTGCAGAGAAGCATAAAAGGACAAGGTGATTGCTGTGGATATATATATATATATATATATATATATATAAGTTGTTGCGTGGTATGTTCGGTAGAAGAGATATTGGCTAGGGTGAGTAGTTGGAGTGGTATGATTGAGAGAGTGGCTTGCGTGAGCAAAAGTTTCCAAGTAGCAGGAATAAAAGAGAGCATGGTATGAGAGGAGGAATTATGAATATGGATGAAACGAAAGTTGCTTGTGCAGGATAGGAATGTTTCGAGGCGACTGATTTTGGGATGAGTGGAAAGAGTTTGTGCCACACCCAAATGGGTACATGGCGTGATTGTGTATGTATGTATAAAAATTGCAAAATTGTTGTTGCAAAAGTTGGTGTTAGTCAGTTAAGATGGTTTCGGCTATTTTAAGCGAATGTATATGTCTCTGTGTGTGGATGTCTGATGGAATAAATGGAGTGGCTTGAGTGAGCGAATGTTTCCAAATCGTACAAATAAAAGAACATACATACATACACAATCACGCCATGTACCCAAGCAGGGTGTGGCACAAACTCTTTTTATCATCCCGAAATCAGTCGCCTCAAAACATTCTTATCCAGCACAAGTAACTTTCGCTTCATCCACATTCATAATTCTACTCTCATACATGCTCTCTTCTATTCCTACTAATTGGAAACTTTCGCTTACGCAAGCCACTCTTTCAAACATATCCCACTCCAACTACTCATCGGACTGATCTACTAGGCAAACGTATACCATCCCAATCATTCAAATAAATCTTTTGAACAGCAAACGTTCATTAGACGCATTCGCTCAACATGTCTCCGAACCATCTTAACTGACTAACACCAACTTTTGCTACAAAATTTATTCAATTTTACACTCATCATACACTAATCGTATTTTGTAGCCCCGATCTCTCCTATTTACACCACATAGGTACCCCACGTAAAAATCTCATTTCGCACAGCAGTTATTTTCCGTTTATGCTTTTGCAACCAAACCCAAAACATTCACTACCATACATCAACGTAGGCACCGAAAACTGCATTGTATAAAGAGCATATATGAGATATATAATGAATGTGGATAAAGTTAAAATTACTTGTCTGGATAAAAATATTTGGAGGAAAACAGGGTTGGACTAGATAAAAAATTAGGCCCGGCGAAAATTGCTGGATAGGCCCACCATATGTTTTTATATTTTTTTATTCTAATAAACATGGAAATGACATTAGAGAGAAATAAAAATAAAGTATAACAAGATTAGAAGTATATGGGTAAACCCATATATAGACCACTTTGACATTTCTCGGAAAGTTGGTAACACTGTATTTTAATAATATTACAATTTGTGTGGGAGAAACTTTTCGGAAAATTTCATCAAAATCGAATAAATAATGTAGCCAAAATGAATTTTTAAAAAAATTTGTGATTTTTTCTCGATAAGTTGGCAACACTGTATTTTGTTAAAATTGCATAATTTAGGCACTAGAAAGATCTTTTATGAAAATTTGATTAAAATCTGTTAAATAAAGTGACCATAATAAATTTTTAAAAATTTTAATAAATTTTTATCTCGGAAAGTTAGCAACACTGTATTTTGTTAAAATAACATAAATTATATGATTGCTAGGAGAATCTTTTGTGAAAATTTGAATAAAATCGGTTAAATAATATAGCCATAATATATTTTTAAAACCTTTAGTAATTTTTTTCTCGGAAAGTTGGCATTACTGGAAAAAACCAAAACCACGTGACTCTATCTTGGGCACTAGACAAATTTATCCTGGAAATTTCATTAAAATCGGTTGAACCGTCTAGGAGAAGTTGCGGCCCCAATATTTTGACTTATGACCGAGCGAGCTGACGACGCACATCCATACATCCACTTATAAACTAAGTTCAGATTCGTCTGATCTAGAGGCTATATGAAGGATTTCTATACACAATTTTTTTTTTCGGAAATGTTACAGACACCGTACGCGCACGCTATACCACTTTTTCCTTGCAGTCAAAGTGGTAAATAAAAATGACACATAAAATTAAATATAAATCTTTATTTAAATCTATGTTAAAAGACCATTTAATAAATGATTCTTTTCGGAAATTTTGTTCAAAATATCCTTCTCGTATGACATAAGCATTAAAGCCTCAAAATTATCCTGACTTAAACAATTCTCGCCATTTTGTTTCAAATGTATTTTAATTTTCAAAATATTCGTTCACATGATACTTGAATGGAAGATTTTGCTAGGAATGTAAATGTTTCCAAAGAAGCTACGGTGCACGTTTAGAGCAGGTAGATGAATTTGTGTAGTTGGGTAGTTTGTTGTCTAGAGATCGTGAAATTGAAAGGAGAGTAAATACTGTTGTTGTAAAGTGCTTTGGGTGCTTTGGGAACTTTTGCTAGGAATGTAAATGTTTCCAAAGAAGCCCGTTTGAGTATATACAATGCAGTGATGGTGTGCGTACGTTGATGTATGGTAGTGAATGTTGGGTTTGGTTGTGGAAAAGATATTTTTACGTGGGGTAGCTGGGTGTAAATAGGAGAAATCGGGGCTACGAAATACGATTAATGTATGATGAGTGCGTGAAATTGAAAACAAAAATGTTGTAGCAAAAGTTGGTGTCATTCAGTTAAGATGGTTCGGACATGTTTGGTTAGGAATAAAAGAGAGCATGTATGAGAGTGGAATTGTGGAAAGTTGCTTGTGCTGGATAGGAATATGTTTGTATAGACGACTGATTTCGGGATGATGTGTGTGAGTTTGTGCCACACCCTTTTGGGAAAATTTTGATTAATTTTTGTGGTATATTTTGTCTTCGCTTTAGACAACTCTAGCTTTCCTGCCCGCTATGATTGCTGTGGACCACGGTCATATTGTGAACATCGCATCATCGCATCCCTGCGGTATTCAAGAAACTGAATTAGAAGCACAAGCTAATTTACATATTTACAATTTTATTTCATACATTCATTATTAACTTTGTTCGCCGACAACATTCCCAACTAGGTCCGAACAAGTACGCATGCGCATTTTAATTTTGAGCGTTCACAAATGCTCATAATTGTAAGGCAAAATGTTACTGCGCATGCGTTCTTTGTCTGAAACTAGTTCGGGATGTTCCGCGAACAATGCTATTATCGACGGAGATGGGTATAATATACACTTCACTTTGAATAACTACTCAAGAGAACTAAGAAATACTTCTAAAGACATCTAGTGAGTAACAGGCGAACTAAAGGTTTAGTTCGTCTGTTACTCACTAGATGTCTATAGAAGATTTATTAAAAATCAACTAACAACATATATTTAATGAGATAGAAAAATATTAAATTTTTAACACATACATACATACATACACTGTAAAAAAAATTAAGAATGAAAATCATTGGACACTTTGTTGCCAACGATAATCATTGTAAATTTACAAAAAAAATGTATTTTTACAAAAATTGTTTTTATATGTAAAATTACAATTAAAATATGTAAACACATTTTCATATTACATTTGCTAAGTAAATTTACATAACTACTTGTAATATTTCCACTTTTTACAGTAATTATTACAGTTGTGAATGTAAATATTACATTTATGCGTACATTAATAAATGTAACAATTACATTTACTATTGTAAATATTACATTTATTAATGAAATTATTACATTTACTAATGTCATTATTACATTTATAATTTTTTACATTTTTACCACCTTGACTGCAAGGAAAAAATGGTATAGCGTTTGGTACGGAGTCCGTAACATTTTCAAAAAAAAAATTGTATATAGAAATCCTTCATACAGCCTCTAGATGACGAATCTGAACTTCGTTTATGTGGGTGTATGTATGTGCGTCGACAGCTCGCTCGCTCGCTCGGTCGTAAGTCAAAATTTTGTGGCCGCAACTCCTCCTAGACGGTCCAACCGATTTTAATGAAATTTTCAGGATAAATTTGTCTAGTGCCCAAGATAGTCATGTGGTTTTGGTTGTATTCAGTCATGCCAACTTTCCGAGAAAAAAATTACTAAAATTTTTAAAAATTTATTGTGGCTACATTATTTATTCGATTTTGATCAAATTTTCAGGAAAGATTTATCTAGTTTTCACATAAATTACATAATTTTAATATAATACAGTGTAGCCAACTTTCCGAGAAAAAAATTACTAAAATTTTAAAAAATTTATTGTGGCTACATTATTTATCCGATTTTGATCAAATTTTCAGGAAAGATTCCTCTAGTGCCCACATACAATTCGTAATTTAATAAAATACAGTGTTGCCAACTTTCTGAGAAAAAATTACTAAAATTTAAAAAAAATTATTATGACCAGGTTATTTAACCAATTTTAATCAAATTTTTACTAAAGATTTTTCTGTTGCTCGCATAAATTATGCAATTTTAACATAGTACAGTGTTGCCAACTTATTGAAAAAAAAATTACTAAAATTTAAAAAAATTAATTGTGGCTACATTATTTATCCAATTTTGATGAAATTTTTACAAAAGTTTCTTCTAGTGGTCACATAAATTATAATTTTATTAAAATACGGTGTTGCCAACTTTCCGAAAAAAAAATTAATAATTTTCTAAAAATTTGTTATGCCCGCATTATTTATCCGATTTTATTCAAATTTTTACAGAAAATGCCCTTAGCGCCTATAATATTATATATTATCAAAATACAATGTTGCCAACTTTCGGTAAAATTTTTTTTTATTTCTATTTCTTATCATTTATGTGATAATGTCAAAGTGGGTTTTATATGGGTTTACCCATATACTTCTAATCTTGTTATATAAAAATATTTGTATAATCACATAAAATAAGTATTCAAATGTAAAAATACATAAAAATTGTAAAATTCAAATAATATTATAAAATTTCTGTAATATTTACAGATTTTAGTAAATTTACAAAAAAAAAAATAAATATATTTTCAAAGTGCAAAATTTTAATATATTGTATTATTTATTACTTTCGTACAATTACATAATGATGAATACCATTTCAATAACAACAAAAATATAAATTAGTTTTTTAAATCAATTATAATAATTGTTAATTTTTCTAAACAATCTATATATTGTTTTATTACTACTTTGACTGCAAGGAAAAAGTAGTATAGCGTTTGGTACGGTGTCTGTAACATTTTCAAAAAAAAAAAAAAATTGTATAGAAATCCTTCATATAGCCTCTAGATGACGAATCTGAACTTAGTTTATGTGGGTGTATGGATGTGCGTCGTCAGCTCACTCGCTCGCTCGGTCGTAAGTCAAAATTTTGTGGCCGCAACTCCTCCTAGACGGTTCAACCGATTTTAATGAAATTTTCAGGATAAATTTGTCTAGTGCCCAAGATAGTCATGTGGTTTTGTTTTTTTCCAGTGATGCCAACTTTCCGAGAAAAAAGTTACTAAAGTTTTTAAAAATTCATATTGGCTACGTTATTTATCCGATTTTGATCAAATTTTCAGAAAAGATTTCCCTAATGCTCCCATTAATTACATAATTTTATTAATGTTCAGTGTTGCCAACTTTCCGAGAAAAAAATTACTAAAGTTTTAAAAATGTTATTATGGCCATGGTATTCAACCAATTTTACTCAAATTTTCACAAAAGATTTTCCTAGGATTCATATAATTTATGTAATTTTAACAAAATACAGTGTTGCCAACTTTCCAAGAAAAAAATTAGTAAAATTTAAAAAAATTTATTTTGACCATTTTATTTAACCGATTTTAATCAAATTTTCATAAAAGTTTTTTCTAGTGCCTAAATAAATTATGCAATTTTAACAAAATACAGTGTTGCCAACTTATCGAGAAAAAAATCACAAAATTTTTAAAAAATTCATTATGGCTACATTATTTATTCGATTTTGATCAAATTTTCAGAAAAGTATCTCCTAGTGCCCACATAAATTATAATATTATTAAAATACAGTGTTGCCAACTTTCCGAGAAATATCAATGTAGTCTATATATGGGTTTACCCATATACTTCTAATCTTGTTTTTTTATTATTTCTAAAAAAATACTTAATATGTCTAATAATAAAAACAATAATAATAATAAAGAAATAAAACTGCTTTAGGTTCAAGTTCTGTATTGAAATTTATTTATATACAACGTTTCGACGAAACTCCACGTTCGTCCTTATCAGAAAAACTGATACAAATTTGTATTAGTTTTCCTAATGAAGACGAGAATTGAGTTTCGTTGAAAACGTTGTACATAAATAAATTTCAATACAGAACTTGAATTTAAAGCAGTTCTATTTCTATATAATGTATAAGTATACAATTAAACTTTTATTTTTTTGAAAATGCATATCGACATATTTACTATTTTATATAATTATGTAAATTATTATAAACAAATTTTGGGGAGAAAAACTGAGCTGAATTATTTCAAACAAGTTTTAATACATTTATGTTAATGATATTAAGAAAGTCAATATTTGATAAAAAAAATTTTAATTTTTTTAAAATCGTTAAAACCTTGTAAAAAATATCAAAATTTTTCAAAAGTGTCAATATTTGATAAAATTCACAAAATTTGTTAAAAAATTTTGAAAATACTTTTGAAATACTTTTGTTAATACTTTGTAAAATCTTTTAGAAATGTCAATATTTGAAAAATTAAAAAAATCTTTATTTAGATTGTATAAAATAACAAAATCTTTCAAAAGTATTTTATTATATAGGAGTATTATTTTTTTTACGAAATTTGCCAATAAAAATTTTAAAAATTGTTAAAACCTTATAAATTTTTTATTTTATATATTTTTTTTTTTAAATAGAATTGCAACATTTATTAACTGTTATTCTAAGTAAACACTAATTCGAATATTATCAGTTAATATCGATAAGATTATTTTTTCCTTATAAATTAAATATTTCCATAAACTGAAAGTCACGTGACATTTTAGTTTATATAATATATTTAAAAAATAATAACAAAAATAATATTAAATAAAAAATTTCAGAAAAATTACAGTAAATTATAATAAAAAATTTAAAATTTAACTTATAATTGTAAAAAAAAAACAAAATTTGAGAAATATATTTCGGATCAAAATTTAATGAATTTTTGTTAATGATAAACACTGTAAATTAAATATGTTGTGTATTAAATTGAATATTTAATATGCTAATATATATATATATATATATATATATATATATATATATATATATATATATATATATATATATAGATTAGTAGAAATACGGAATATATATCCAATAAATTCAATATGAACTGAATAAATACAAGATAAGATAAAAATTACGGGAATGCATATGTCTACATTCAAGCGATAATAATATTTAAATGTTCACAAATAAACTTTAAATTTGTTTTTAATTATAATTAATTAAGTAAATCTAAAAAAATCTAAGATAATTACGAGAAATAAAAAATAATAAACTAATATTGTTTGAATTGTAAATTTTTTAAATATATATATATATATATATTATATATATATATATATAATATATATATATATATATATATATATATATATATATATTTATATATATATATATATATATATATATATATATATATATATATATATACATATAAGTATATATACAGGTGTTCGTTCGCTTGGTTGATATAGGGCAATAACATGGGATTTCGATAATATGCAGAATACTACTTTCTGAAGTAAAATTCGGAGAAATACTTAGAATACTTTTCGATAGGGAATAAAAAGTTCTAGAATTTGGTTTTAGTTTTAATTTGCTAGCATGTGCCGTTTGGGCGCTAGAATTGTTTTTAAAATGTTTTTGACAATTTTCAAAAAATTTTCCTGCTAAATCAGTATGAATTAGAGAAAAAAGTTACTTAGCTATTATGTAGCTAATTTTTTTCTGTATTTTACTGAATTTTTTCAGATTTTTTTTGAGCAAATTCGAAAAAAAGTTATTTTTAAAATTTTTTCAAAATATATTTTTTTTCAAAATTTGCTCAAAAAAATTTGAAAAAATTCGGTAAAATAGAAACAAAAATTTGCTACATAATAGCTAAGTAACTTTTTTCTCTAACTCATACTGATTTAGCAGGAAAAATTAATGAAAATTCTTAAAAACATTTAAAAAAAATTCTAGCGCCCAAACGGCACATGCTAGCAAATTAAAACTAAAACCAAATTATAGAACTTTTTATTCCCTATCGAAAAGTATTCTAAGTATTTCTCCGAATTTTACTTCAGAAAGTAGTATTCTGCATATTATCGAAATCCCATGTTATTGCCCTATATCAACCAAGCGAACGAACACCCTGTATATATATATATATATATATATATATATATATATATATATATATATATATATATTGTGACAATTTTCAATAAAGATATTTTATTTTTGAGATGTTAAAATCAAAAATTTCAAAGTTTAGTGATATACTTCATTTATTTGATTTTTACCTACCTGTCACACAATGCACACGGCAGCTACGGGATTTGCAGGAGAGCAGGGTCATGATTTGGCGGTGGTAGGAACTTTGGTATATTTGAAAGTTATTTTCTATGGGCGCCAGGAACGGCAGAATAACGGTACAAAATAAGATGGCGGGCCTTATCTCAATGGGATACTGAAAGGGCGAGTGAGAGTTTAGAGATAACGTAAATAGAAACACTTACAACAATATTAGTTTACTCTGGAAGTTATATTGTTTGCCTTTTGCAACGATTACACAAAATAGAATATATTACTGCTGTAGGGGAGGGGAGATTAGCTCGATGTCTTCCTCCGTACGTCTTAGATGGCGTCGAGTGCGCGCCCGTCCAAAATATGCAAGCGTCGCTTCCTGGCTATCAAGTTGGTGCTTTGGAAATAGATCGAGTTCACTCAACCAGCCAGAAAGTCACTGGAGATGAAATAGTTATTTGTGGTTCATCCGTCCTTTGTCCGGCTCCTCAATGATCTGATGACGTTCTCAATTTCTTTCAATCAGCGTGTTTTATTAACGCGGCGGAATCCCGTAGATTGACGGACGACAGCCTTATGCGACGATTTGCACTACGGACGTAACCCAAATCGAACGCCACCAAGCCGTACGGCCTGATAAACCTTAACAGAGATAATACAGCAGTAATAGTTCTTACACAGATACACTTACACTAGATACAAAAATAAATATCAAAGTTTTCGTTACAAAAATTTTAACAATCTTAAATCGACAAGTTTGAGAGATAAAAAATACAAGATCTAAATTTAAATTACTAAACTCAAAAAAAATTTGAGTGACTCAATTTTTTCTTTACTAAATTTACGTTACGAACAATTTAAATTACTGAATTCAAACATAATTATTTTTCAAAATTTAAAATCAACACACTAATCATTTTTCGATAATTTACTCTATAAAATACAATATTTTTCTAAATTTACGACAGTTTTAGAAGGTCGGACTAAAAATTTTTTTTTTAAATCATCTTAATGTACATATTATTTATATATGTGTTACGTAATTTGTGAGAATTAATTTTTCTTTGATCGAATATACAATTTGTGACCATTCTAGGTTTACATTGTATTTTTTGTACTTCCTCACACATTTGTAATAATCAAATTGAAATACAAGAGAAAATAAACTATTCAATTTTCAATTAACTTGACTTAATAATTTTTAACTGTTGTATAATAATGTCATTATTGTACTAGTAACATAATAATTGCATTCTACATAGGAAATATGGTAAGGTAATACTAATAATATGATACGTTAATACGCTTGAAAAAACAATGACATATACTTATTGTATTGATTGTTTATTGATAATTTAATCCACATACTCAACGTCCGTCTTCATCAGGATAAATAATACAAATAAATAATTAGATCTACCTAGTTACCGATTTGTTACCTGGTAATTAGTTTCTATGTTCTGCTTATTTATTATAAATATCATTTGTATCATTTATTCTGATGAAGACAGACGTTGAGTACGTCGAGTACTTCAATTATAAATAAATAATAATACAGAACTTTAACCTGAAGCATTTTCATTTTAATATAATGAGTTCTGAAAGATTTTTTTACTATCTTACTTCATATATTTTTGAAATCAGAAAGAAATTTATTATTTAACTATATAAAAACCAGTCAATAAGAAAATAGAAGTTGGTAAGTAAATTTCTCTTTAAATATAAGTATGATTTTATGTTTGGAAATCATAGTAACGGATTTTTTTATTATATGATTATATATATATATATATATATATATATATATATATGTTTTTGTTTTTTCGACTGAAATTATTTTAAATTTTTATTTGATTTATTTATTTCAGGTAAGCAGTCTTTTTTGACAGGATAAGGCAATTAATTTCTCATAATCCTCTTTAATAGTTGTTGTTCGTACTTTTTTATTGCTTCATTCGATATTTCGAGTCGGGTTTGACTCTTCTTCAGGAATTTCGCAATGTATACATAAATAAATTTTTTTGTTACATTTACAACTTTAAACTTCTTTCGATTAACCATATACTATATAAATGATACTTATATTTTTTTATTTGACTCGTGTGTTCGTTATTTTTACTGTCCCATCATATCCATTTAGCATTGCAATTAAAGCATCTATTTTAGTTTCAATTGCAGTATTTATCTGTATAACTCGTAATTCTTCTGGATTAACTTTTCCATTCCTTGAACAAGAAAAATCATCTCTTTTAATACACAAAGTGAAGCTATAGTTAGATGCAAGATTTGGATCACCGAAATGTCGTAACGAATGATATATTTTTTTACTCATAGTGCATACTTTGGTGTGTAACAAAAATAACACATTAAACGCCAACAGCAGAAATGATTTTTCGCTTGATGTGGTAATGTCATGAGATAAATTACAAGAGTTCTGTAATATTTTATCTGGATGTTTATCTTCAACATGTTGAAATAAATCAGTTTTTATTCCGGTCCATTCACATGAACCTGATGGCATTACCGGACAAGTAATACAGTTAAATTGACAGTGAATTTCATGCTCAGATTGATCATTAAAATTAACTATTTCTCTACAACCCTTTTCTTGATTTTTGCAAGGAAACTTTAAAAGACCAGCCACTGCTTCATACTGATCCAGACGGAAAATGGTTTCTTCATCTTCAAGACTGGAACATTGACCACAAATTACTTTCATTTCTGCGGTGAGATTTATCGGAGCTGACGATAGGAATCCATTACATTTATTACATTTCAATTGCTCGAGAATTTCAGCTGGTACTTTCATTTTTGTCTAAAATATCAAAATACAATTAGTTTGTTAGTTGCTAGATTAGATATGCCTCTTAGATAGATAAGATTACTTTAATAATTACGCGTTATGATATTTCAAAGGAAAATAATACATTTTTAAAAACTAAATAATATTATTACATAAAATTGATATAAATTAGCGACAGAAACTACTTATTTTAATAGATTTCTCAAATCGAAACAAGTCCATAAAATTTTCAAATTTTTGTTAAAGTCTTGAATAAAAAGTTAATGAATATTTTTTTTTAAATTAAAGTTTGTCAAAAACCATATAAATATAAAACTGTTTGTGGATTACTAAAATTTTTGCTACATTTTAGAAACACGCCATAAACAATATTATCATTCTACCAAAAATCGTACACTCAGTCATACATTTTTACTAGTAATTGGCATAATTCGAATGAAAATGAAATCGTTCAGATGATGAACAAACAGAAAAGTGGCAGATTTCCCATAAAAATATATGCAAAATAGACTATGAAATTGAAAGACAACTTTAAAATTAAATTTTTTTTAATTATTCGAATTCAGAAAATCACCCAACTTAACCAAGTAGCAAATAACCATGTTTGACCAAAATATTCACACCGTACCAAACGCTATACCACTTTTTCCTTTTAGTCAAAGTGGTAAAAAGATGCCAAGCATATAACTTATAAATAATTATATTTAATTTTAAAAGTAATAATAAAAGTATATACTTAGTGTAAAATACTGTAATTTTTAGTAAAGTTATTTTATTGTACGTATACCAGTTACATCATACAATTTTTACTTTATTTAATAAATAATTACAAAACATTAATTTATTTAACAACATATAACAGAAATTTAGAATATTTTTATTATTATAATATTCAGTTATTTAAAAAAAAATGCATTGAAATATTGTTTGTAAAATATATTATATTTAATTATCATTCGACCAAAAATCATACATCTTTAGTTTCACACACACACACACAAACGCACGCACCCGCACACACACACACACACACATACACGCACACGCACACACCCAATATACTCACACATTCTTTTTACCAAACATTATTTCTTCAAATATTAAAAATAATTTATTTCAATTGTATCGTGTTCAAAAATATAAACTAAATGTTAAAAAAAAATTTATTAAAGTATGAAAAGAGTGAACAGCTAACTTGGTCATTATATATATATTGTAATGTTCAAGGTCTAGTGGTGCGTTCGATAGGCTTTGATGTGTATATATTTAATTTCTTTTTCTTTTTCTTTGCTTAAATAAACAGTAATAAAATTAATTATAAAAAACCTAATAATTAGGAATAAAGTAAATTATTAGTATATAAAATAAAAGTATAATAGTTAAATAATAAAATTAATAACAGATATAATAATCAGAAAAATTTTTTTTGTATAAACATGGAATTAATTTATAAACTGTATTTTATTTAAAAAAACGCAGCCGTACAGGTAATAACGAACTCGTTGAGAAAAGATAACTTCAACCAAAAAAACATAAAAAAACAAAGGAGAAAAAAATTTTTACTAACACATGTTGTTTTGACTATTTACATTTTTACCAAATTGACTAGAAATTGTTTTTAACTGTGTTTTCAATTTAGAATTAAGTGTGCTGTTATAATATAGTAAAACTGTAAGATTTAATGTAAAAAAATTGGATTAGCAATAAGAATAACAGAAAAAAAACGCTTAAAAGTAACCTAGAATATCAAAAGGAAAAAAAGGCATAACTGTGTATCATACATGTTAGTTACAATTAGTATTTAGAATTGGTTCAGTCAACAAAAGACTTTATGGTTACCATTATACGAATAAAAAAGTTCAAAGTAAGTAGAATAGATAAATTTTGACATGTTTTTGTTTGTAAATTTTCATTTAGTATAGTAGCATTTATTATTATTGTAGTTGTGAAACTCCCTGAAGAAGAACCAAAATTTGGGTTCGAAATATTGGAAAGAAACAATAAACGAACGTAACAACTTATAATCGAGATTATGTGCATTATTTAATTCCTTTTCTCGCAAAATAGACTGTTATCCCGACATAAAGAATTTTGAATATATATATATATATATATATATATATATATATATATATATATATATATATATATACATCTTTTAAAAAAGTTACAATTTAACCAATACTAATTTATTATTTTTTTAATTATCGTAATCATCTTATTTTTTTTAGCTTTATTTAATTAATTATATTGCGAAAAAATTTAATGTTTATTTATGAACTTTTAAATATTATTATCGCTTGAATATAGACATGCCCTCACCTAGTTTTTATGTTATCTTTTATATATTCAGCTTTTATTGATTATTTATTGGAAATATACTACGTATTTTTATTGATAAATATATATATATATTTATATATATATATATATATATATATATATATATATATATTAAATATTTAATATACAGAAATTCATTAAATTTTTGTCCAAAAAATATTTCTCAATTTTTGTTTGATAAAGTTGTAATTTGTTTGCATTTTTACAATTAAAACTTTCATAGAAATTAATTGACTAATTAGTTAATTATTAATTAATTAGTATTTAATAAATCTAAACCTCATTATATAGTTGAGTAATAAAACATTAAATAATGTTACATATTGTTTGTTATTGTTTGTTGTTGAGTACATGAAGTAGTTCAAATAAAATTGAAATTTGAGTTACGAGTCGTAATTGAAGATGACCACAGTGTGCTCGAAATGTAGATTTTATTTAAAATATACAAATGAAGTAATACTCAATGTTACATATACAATATATATATATATATATATATATATATATATATATATATATATATATAAAACATAATTAGTTAAGTAAATAAATATTTTTTTTTCAAATATAGACAATTTTAATATTATTAATTTAACACTATTAAAGACATGTCTGAACTACTTTAGCTCGGTCTTTTTAAATCAAAATTTGTTAATAACATTTTAGATAATTATACAACATAAAAAATTAAATGTCATTTATTTTTTTTGCTTTTCGTTAAAAAAATTAAAATCGTTTCCATTATTTCAAGTAAATTTGATTGAATATTCAACATTTTCGAAAAACAATTACATTTCTATTAAAATTAATCACGTTGTATATATATATATATGATATTTTATTACAATTATATCATTATTTTCACAAGGTTATGTATTTTTCACAAGCATATGATATATACATATAAGAATGTTTTCACAAAGTTATGACATTTTGCAAAAAGTTTTGTTATTTAACACAAGGTTATAATATTTTATTACAATTTTTAGATAATTTTCACAAATTTATGACATTTTCATTTCAATTTTATGTATAAGCGTTTGCTCTTTATATATATATATATATATAAATATTTATAAAATAAAAAGTTAATTATTTAATAAATGGTAAACAATCAATTGTCTCATATTAAACACATACATAAAATACATTTACATAATTATTATTATTATTATATATATATATATATATATATATATATATATATATATAAACTAAAACAATACATGAAACATACGAAAGTCTTTCACTAAATTTATATGCATTATTCATTTTACCATTAAAATTTAGCAAAATATTTCGAATCGGAATGATAAGGTAGCTGATCCTGATCAATACGAGCATAGTAGTCTTCCTCACCATATGAACGGATGAATGCGATTGGTTCTAATGTTCTTCTGCCACTTTGATTAGTTACACGTAAATGTAGTGAAAACATGAAGGAATCTAATTGAGTTGAATTCAAATCTGTGATTAAAGTAAATTCATAATGGAAATCAGTTTTACGATATTGGAAATACCAACCACTCCCATCGGAACATGTCGTCCAAGTATCGGTAAAACTAATTTCAAATTCACTGAAACACCTGAATGATAAATTAACAATAAGCCTAGTTGGACAATGATACTGATTATGTTTGATAATTTTACTAGCAATATCTTTTCTTGTACAACCATCTCCCTTTGTACATACTACTTCTTCGGTAGCACATTTACAACACAACCACCCAGCAAAACAAGGATACTTTTTCTCTATAACAACACCTTTTGCACCTCGACACATTACACATTCGTCGTGTTTCTCTAAATTCACAAAATCACCAATCACATTTAGTTTGAATTGGGTGCCATTGTAACCACCCAAGACACTAATCAACAAATTTATATCATGCGCAACTGACGTATCATGCTGCAAGACACGAACACCTTCATCAGCAATTGTATTTGAACTAATTATTTTATTTTTACCTTTGGTAATTATTACATCGTAATTTATATCACCTTGACACGGTGTCCCCGTCAAATGTCGTACACTATGATAGATCTTCTTAGTTTGTAAACACACTTTCGTGTGTAGAAGGAATAGTATACGACATACAACTAGGAGATACGTGTGTTGCGATGCACTTGTAATGTTATGTTCAAATGTGCAGCCATTTTCCCGTATCTGACTGGGATGTTCTGCTTCGCAATGTGCCAGTAGTTCATCTTTCCTTCCCAGCCATTCGCACCTCACTCCAATCGGGCATATCAACTGACGATAGTGACGATAGCCACAGACTGTGTGATGATGCATATTATTGAAATTTATTTTTTTTGGGCAGCCAGCTTCATCATTATTACAGGGGAATTGATGAGATTCCGCCAGCAATTCGTAGTCTACTTCTCGTACAACTGATTTATCTTCGGGCACCGTGCATCTGCCGCAAAACTTACTCCTATCCTCGGCAATGTAAACGGGACCGCATGACAAATAGCCCTCGCACTGGCTGCATTTCAGCTGCGTCAACACCTCGATGGAGAGAGACATTTTAGCTGCTTCAGAATGAAGTTACTTTTTTCCTCAGCGATTTACCTTTGATTAGAAAAACAGAGAAAATAATAATAGATTAGTTTTCCACTATATTTTTATCATTATTTTTTCTAGCCAATACAGTTTTTACTTTAACGTATCAAATACAAAAAAAAAAAAATACAAAATATTTAAAGAAAAAATAAAACATTAATAATAATTTATAAAATTTAAAAGTATATATAGTTTAAATTGTTTAACAAAAATAGAAAAAAATCTATATACAATAATAAGACGTATAAATATAAAAGTGATTTATTTAAATTAATAAAAAACAAAAAATTTGTTTGATATTGACACAAAGTTTGGTTAATATTAACAGTATATTATGGCAAGTTATCAGCGAATAGCTTGCACATTTAGCAAGATTAGTTACTAAATTTTATTTAATTAAATCTAATTAAAATACGTCCTAATTAAAAAAAAACATAGTCGTTTGATAACTTTTTTATAAAAAATAAAAATATTAACATTAATTTAAAAAACATAAAAAACCAATCATGTAATATATAATTCAAGAATATTATACATTTATGTCTACAATTTTGTATAATTATAGATAATATTGGTTGAATATGCAAATAAGTAGAATAAGAAATTTCATGTTAAATATTTTTCCTTCAAGCGCAACATAATATTAATATTACCACACCATATTTCGGATGTACGAAGAAAGTGGTCATTTTGGGCACTAGTACAATAATGTAAACATTATTATACTAGTAGTTAGTTACTATATATACCACAGAGTATGGCAGCAGCACTAAACATAACTATAACGCCAACATAATATTTAATCTGATTAAACTATTTCAGTTAAGTTAAATGAACATTAGTTGCATTACTAATTTCAGCTTAAATTTTTATAATTAATTACTGAAAATACAAGATATAAGCAATATATATATATTGATATTTTTATCTCTGAACATATGAACTGAATTACATATAAATTTCGTATGTTCAATTTAAAAAAAAAACACATCAAACGCATGGAGACATCCCTGATAGTTATGCAATAAATCTTACATAATGTGACAGTTATTTGAAAAAAATGAATTACTTTCAACAAAATATTTAGAAAGCATTAAACTATTCGCATTATTTCAAGAAATCTGTTTAAAAATGTATAGTATTATTTATTAACTATAATTTATAAATTTAAGTGTTCAGCAATTTACAATAAATGACCATATTCTGTTAAATATTTCATTTTTTATTCAAATAAACATCATATTACGTAAGATTAGTTGCATAATTGTCAGGGATGTCTCCATACGTTTGACGTGTTTTTTTTTTAAATTGAACATAGGAAATTTGTATGTTCAGAGATAAAAAATATCGCACTGTATATATATATATATATATATATATATATATATATATATATATATATACCGGGTGTAGAAATGAAATGTGAACCATAGGGATTTCAATGTTATTTTTTAAATACGGCTGTATCTCTTTCCCTATTGACTTTAGAGCAAATATTTAAATACAAAACTTGTTCAAAATGTGAAATGCATGGTATAAAGTCATTTTTTTTTTACATAAATATTAATATTTTACTATATACAGGGTTAACCACTAAAAAATGAGCTATAACATTGGAAAACGGGAATGGTATCGAAAAATGCGGAATAATGAGTTCTATAATTCGGTGAAAAAAATCATTGTTCTACGATACTTCGTTTAGGAGAAAAAAATTAAAAACTGATTTTTGCCAGTGGTCCCCCCTTATCAACTTTTCGAAAAATCAGAAAAACGTGAATAAACAAGATTAGAAGTATATGGGTAAACCCATATATAGACTACTTTGACATTTCTCGGAAAGTTGGCAACACTGTATTTTAATAATATTATAATTTATGTGGGCAATAGGAGATACTTTTCTGAAAATTTGAACAAAATCGAATAAATAATGTAGCCACAATGAATTTTTTAAAAATTTTGTGATTTTTTTTCTCGATAAGTTGGCAACACTGTATTTTGTTAAAATTGCATAATTTATTTAGGCACTAGGAAAAACTTTTATAAATATTTGATTAAAATCGGTTAAATAAAATGGTCAAAATAAATTTTTTAAAATTTTACTAATTTTTTTTTCGGAAAGTTGGCAACACTGTATTTTGTTAAAATTACATAAATTACATGAATACTAGGAGAATCTTTTGTGAAAATTTGAGTAAAATCGGTTGAATAACATGGCCATAATAAAATTTTTAAAACTTTAGTAATTTTTTTCTCGGAAAGTTGGCAACACTGAAAATTAATAAAATTATGTAATTAATGGGAGCATTAGGGGAAATCTTTTCTGAAAATTTGATCAAAATCGGATAAATAACGTAGCCAATATGAATTTTTAAAAACTTTAGTAATTTTTTTCTCGGAAAGTTGGCATCACTGGAAAAAAACAAAACCACATGACCATCTTGGGTACTAGACAAATTTATCCTGAAAATTTCATTAAAATCGGTTGAACCGTCTAGGAGGAGTTGCGGCCACAAAATTTTGACTTACGACCGAGCGAGCGAGCGAGCGAGCGAGCGAGCTGACGACGCACACACATACACCCTCATAAACTAAGTTCAGATTCGTCATCTACAGGCTATATGAAGGATTTCTATACAATTTTTTTTTTTTTTTGAAAATGTTACAGACACCGTACCAAACGCTTTACTACTTTTCCTTGCAGTCAAAGTAGTAAAAATTAAAGAAAAACAGGGAAAAAAAGTGTCAGGTACAAAGAGTAGGATAAAAGAGGAGACAACGAAAGCCAGTGTTAAAATATCCAAAATCCTTTTTTTTTTTTAAAACAAAACACAAGGGTACCCCCTTACAAAAATTTTCAAAAATCAGTTTTTTTTCTCCTAAACGAAGTAACGTAGAACAATGATTTTTTCACCGAATTATAGAACTCATTATTCCGCATTTTTCGATACCATTCCCGTTTCCCAATGTTATAGCTCATTTTTTAGTGGTTAACCCTGTATATCGTAAAATATTAATATTTATGTAAAAAAAATGACTTTATACCATGCATTTTCACATTTTGAACAAGTTTTGTATTTAAATATTTGCTCTAAAGTCAATAGGGAAAGAGATACAGCCGTATTTAAAAAATAACATTGAAATCCCTATGGTTCACATTTCATTTCTACACCCGGTATATATATATACATACAGTGTACGAACAAAAGTAATACTCAATATCTCCGATTTGTGCAATATTACATATTAGCAAGTTAAATTAAATTAATTGACCAATTACATTTATTAATTTCCACTTAAAGTCTAGTTAAAATAATATAGGCAATATGTATAATAATGTGAAATTTTTCAGAAATTGTATACTTGACCAAGCAAATATTAATTCTTACAAAACAAGTAATATATATATATATATTAAGATGGTCTTATTAAAAAATTTCCAGTAAGGCTACACAAGAAAATTTTCGGAGACCGCGTGTTTTGGAATATATCTCACGTGGAGTAAAAAAATCGATATTAAAGATTATACTTTTGCATTTTTATGAAAAACTGAACAAAATAATTCCTCTGATATATTTAAGTTGAGTGATTTGAGTAATTCGAGTTATTGCGCGCACCTAATTTGAAATTTTGCAAATAGAAAAAAAAACAAATATAACACAAATAATAGCTGCTTACCTTCTCTATTATTGCTGAAGCTGAAAATTTATCGGAGGTACGGTCCTGTGCTTTTGCTCAAACTGGTCTGATTTGTCTGCCTCGAGAGACGAGAAGAATGATTTCTAAAAACAAAACAAACAAAAAAACACATCCATGAATTATTTTTTATTTAATAATTTGTAAAATATATTATATAATTTTATAAAGATATAGAAATAATAAAATTCTCTAATATATATATACCGGGTGTTCGTTCGTCAAATTCGTACGGGCGTTTAAAATGCATTTTCAATAATTTGCGATATACTTCTTTCTCGAGCTCAATTCTTCGGAGAAATACTTTTCGATAGAGCATAAAGAGTTGTATAATTTGGTTTTAGTATTAATTTGCTAGCATGTGCCGTTTGGGCGCTAGAATTTTATTTTGATTTTTTGGTTTTTTTTTTTTTCTTAAAATTTATGAGGTGTAGGAAAATAAGCATTTTATTTAAAAATGTGAAACATTGAGTACTATAATTAAGTAAAGAAAACATTATTCTAGGTTGCATCGTTTAGTAGAAAAAAAAAAACTGAATTTTTTGAAATCCTCGAAGGGGTACCCTTGGAATTTTTTCAAAATAAGACTTTTTTTTAAAATTTGCTTAAAAAAATCTGAAAAAATTCAGTAAAATAGAGAAAAAAAATTAACTACATAATAGCTAAGTAACTTTTTTCTCTAACTCAATCTGGTTTGACAGAATAGAAAAACTAAATAAAAATGCAAAAAATATTAATTGTCAATAATTTTTCCTGTCAAACCAGATGAGCTGGACAAAAAAGTTACTTAGCTATTATGTAGCTATTTTTTTTTCTCTATTTTAGTGAATTTTTTCAGATTTTTTTGAGCAATTTGACAAATTTTCAAAAATTTAGTTTTACTAACCGATTCATACTAGAATAATGGTTTCTTCATTCAATTATCGTACTCATTGTTCCGCATTTTGCCATATCATGCTTATTTTCATACAGCTCGTAGTTTTTGAGAAAAAAAAAAAACCAGAAAATCGAAAAAATATTCTAGCGCCCAAACGACACATGCTAGCAAATTAGAGTTAAAACCAAATTATAGATTTTTTTATGCCCTATCGTAAAGTATTCTAAGTGTTTCTCCGAATTTAACTCGAGAATGAAGTATATCGCAAATAATTGAAAATGCATGTTAAACGCCAATACGATCTTAACGAATGAACACCAGGTATATTAAAAATTATTAAATACCAGAGTTTAAATCACAAATTTAATCATTTGTTTTTAAAATATTCATCAATAAATATAAATTAATTTCGATTACCAATTTTTTTCTTGAAACCTGAATTTAGTTTTTAATAATTGTTCAATTAATATACTACGATAAATCTAACAAAAATAAATAACGAAACAAAAAAATATCAGAATAATAATATCAAAGTTATGAAATATTGAATATATTTTATGTGACATATAAATGTTGAGAAAAAATTTAATTTTTCATGTATTCCTACAATAATATTAAAGTTCTAATAAATTTTGTAAAATTTAATGATAATGTAAACAATAATAATAATGCAAAAGAAGATAATAAACGATAAACATAAAATAGAAAGAATAATAGAATATTGTGGCTCGCGTTTTGATACTATTTCAAAATCGACAAAAAAAAAAGAAAAACATATATTTTTTTATATTTATTGGTAATTTTTTTATATTTCTACTATAAATTACCACTAATTTGTAAGACAATCATTATTTTAATATAAGTTTCGCTAACTTTGAAATATTCGAATATCAGATATTTAAAAAAATATATTTATTTTTTTTTACAAATATTTGTGCGAGTAAATTTATGGTAAAATTACCTTGCTAAAGTTAATTGTTAAATTACGTTAATAAGTAATTTAACAATTAACATGATACAAATATATAATATCTAATTAAATTTTTTTGATGTTTTAGAAAATATAACCTAGTTGATTAGAAATTAAAACAAAATTTATGGAAGAAAAATTTCAATTCAAAGCAGACGATTGTTTTAGATAAAATTTGATATATATATATATATATATATATATATATATATATATATATATATATATATATATGTATATATATATATATATATATATATATATATATATATGTATATATATATATATATATATATATATATATGTATATATATATATATATATATATATATATATATATATATATATATATTGTAAAAAAATTATGTAATTTTGCATGTTTTATAAAAATTTATAATATTACATAAATTATCACAGTGCAATTACAAAATGTTACTACTTTTACTGCTAAAAGCTGAGTTAAATTAAATAAATTATTTAAATTATATTTTTAGCAGTGTATACATACATATCTAGCAAAACTAAATAATTTTAAAGTAGTATGGAATGACATTTAATTTCAAATTACAATTAAATCTTATTAAAATATTAGAAAAAAAAATTAAAATAACATTTTACATAAATTTTTGAACAATTTTTATTAATAAATATTTTGTAGGTATTTGTTTATGAAATTAAAATAAAGAAACAATGTATACGCATGTTCATTAGCAATTCAGATACAAAACAGATTGTTAGTTTAAGAAATTGTTTAATTTTAATTAAAATTGTTTAGTAAATTAATTCGATAAATATTATACTTTTTGGGAAATATTTTATAAAACAATAACGAAAATACATATTGATATTGTATGAAAAAATATTAATCTCGGCTTGCTTTGAACAAGTGCAATAATTACGTGGATGATAATATAAAATTAAAATTAACTAGCAAATATGAACTTACCTTATTTTTTTTAACTGAAGAACAAACAGAAAACCAATAATAATAAAACAGGTAACAACAACAAAAAAAAACTCGTCCCGTTTAGGTACAAGAACAGGCCAAAAGTACGTCTGCTTCGTACGACAAAAGAACGAAAACTGATTCTAAAATCACAAGTTGCCTCGAGTTATATAGCAGCACAAACAATACGCGCGCATGCGTACTACATCTCAATACACATTCCAACATTGTAATGGCAAATTGATGATGATATCAGTGACGTAGCAATAGAGATTTGACTTTCATAAATTTCAATAGTTGGAAACTCAACTTTAAATTAAATTAAATTTAAAAAAAAAACAATATCCATATTATATTACGAGAAGCAAACAGCGATTTTTATTAAATTGTACTCGAGATAATTGTGGCAGCCAAATGGCGAAACATAATTCAAACAAAACACAAGAATTAATTGCATTCTGCTTCGAGTGCAATATACTATTTATTTTTGCATCAAATGCTTTTTCAAACGAGTAACTAAATTTTCACAAGAAAAAAAAAACAATATTTTACCTAAATTCAATAATAAATATTACAATGTGCATTTTGAACAATGTTGTTCGAAATTCTGATAAAAAAAAATAAAATTTACATTCCAATTTCCTAGTATTGATGTGATAATATCAAAGTGTGGTCTATATATATATATATATATATATATATATATATATATATATATTTTACCTAAAAGTTGAAACACAAATCAGCAAATCCGAGTCACCCTGTATTTAAAACCTGGAATATTTTTACATTTTTATTCGTTTCAAGCAAATCCAAAACTATTATGAAGAATAATTTTTTTTGTGAGCTGGATAATAAAAATTATACCATATGCTACCATTTTACTTAAAAAAAAATGAATATCTCGTTTATTAGAAAACTTTTACTAAGGTGTTTTGGCGTTAATCGCCTTGTTTTGACCTGTAGTATCACCCCTTAAAAATAAAATACCTTGATTGCAAACACCCTGTATATATATATAATTGATTAATTATAAACTAATTAATAAATGATAAACAATTAATTGTCTCTTATTATACAAACGGACAAATACACACACGCACATGCACACACAAATAGATACATTGACATAAATTTAAAATATATATATATATATATATATATATATATATATATATATATATATATAAATAAACTGGAACAAAATATGAAATATAAGTAAGTCTTTCACTAAATTTATATGCATTATTTATTTGTAAGCTTATGTTATTTTATATTTATTTTCTGATCCATATTAATTTAGCGAAATATTTCGAATCGGAATGATAAGGTAGCTGATCCTGATCAACACGAGCATAGAAGTCTTCTTCTCCATATGAACGGATTAGTGCGATTGGTTCTAATGTTCTTGTGCCACTTTTATTAGCTACACGTAATAGTAGTAAAGGAATGATGGAATCTAATAGCGTTGAATGACAATTTGTGATTAAAGTAAATTTATAATGGAAATTAGTTTTACGATATTTGATATACCATTTTAAATACTTATTGAAACATGTCGCCCAAGTATCGGTAAAACTAATTTCAAATTCACTTCTACAATACCTTAATGATAAATTAGCATTAAACTCAGTTGGACAATAATACTGATTATGTTTGATAATTTTACTAGCAATATCTTTTCCTATACAACCATCTTTCTTTGTACATACTACTTCTTCGGTAGCACATTTACAACACAACCAACCTGCTAAACACGGATACTTCTTCTCCTTAACATCACCTTTTGCTCCTCGACACATTACACATTCGTCGAATTCACCAATCACATTTAGTTTAAATTGGGTGCCAGTGTATCCACCCAAGACACTTATCAACGAATTAATATCATACACAACAGACGTATTATGCTGCAAGACACGAACACCTTCATCAGCAACTGTATTTGTACAAATTATTTTTTTATCACCTTCGGTAACAATTAGATCGTATTTTACATCACCTTGACGAGGTGTTCCCGTCAAATGTCGTACACTATGATAGATCTTCTTCGTTTCTAGACACACTTTCGTGTGAAGGAGAAATAATATACGGCATACAACCAGGAGATACGTCTGTTGCGACGAACTTGTAATATTATGTTTAAAGGTGCAGCCATTTTCACGTATTTGGCTGGGATGTTCTGCTTTGCAATGTGCCAGTAGTTTATCTTTCCGTCCCAGCCATTCGCACTTCACTCCAATCGGGCATATCAACTGACGATAGCCACAGACTGAGTGATGATGTTTGTCGTTGAATGTTATTTGTTTGGTGCAACCAGCTGCTAGATTATTACAGGGGAATTGATGAGATTCTGCTAGTAATTCGTAGTCTATCTCCCGAACGACTGATTTTTCTTCGGGCACCGTGCATCTGCCGCAAAACTTACTCCTATCCTCGGCAATATAAACGGGACCGCATGACAAATAGCCCTCGCACTGGCTGCATTTCAGCTGCGTCAATATCTCGATGGAGAGAGACATTTCAGCTTCTTCGGAATGAAGTTACGTTTTTTCCTAAGAGATTTACCTTTGATTAGAAAAACAGAGAAAATAACAAATTAATTTTCCACTATATTTTTATCATTATTTTCTCTAGCCAATACAGTTTTTACTTTAACGTATCAAATACAAAAAAAAAATACAAAATATTTAAAGAAAAAATAAAACATTAATAATAATTTATAAAATTTAAAAGTATATATAGTTTAAATTGTTTAACAAAAATAGAAAAAAATCTATATACAATAATAAGACGTATAAATATAAAAGTGATCTATTTAAATCAATAAAAAAAATATTTTTTTTGAAATTGACACAAAGTTTGGTTAATATTAACGGTATATTTTGGCAATTTATCAGCGAATAGCTTGCACATTTAGCAAAATTATTTACTAAATTTTATTTAATTAATTCTAATTAAAATACGACCTAATTAAAAAGAAATACTGATATCTTTTTTATAATATATGCTATTCTTTTATTTGACAAATAAAGAAAACTCTGTTCGACCAAACAAAATACTCAATATCTCCGATATGTGCAATATTACATATTAGCAAAGTAAATTAAGTTAATTGACCAATTACATTTATTAATTTTCACTTAAAGTTTAGTTAAAATAATATAAGCAATATGTATAATAACGTAAATTTTTTCAAAAATTGTATACTTAACCAACCAAATATTAATTCTTATAAAACAAGTAATATAAATATATATATATATATATATATATATATATATATATATATATATATATATATATATGTATATTAAAATAGCGTAATTAAAAAATTTCCAGTAAGGCTACACATGTAAAATTTTCGGAGAACATGTGTTTTGGCAGATATTTCAAGTGAAGTAAAAAGAGCGATGTAAAAGTTTATGTTTCTGCATTTTTGATGAAAAACTGAGCAAAATAATTCCTCTAATATATTTAATTTGAGTGATTGAAATTCGAGTTATTGCGCGCACCTAATTTGAAATTTTGCAAATAGAAAAAAAAAACAAATATAACACAAATAATAGCTGCTTACCTTCTCTATTATTTTATAGTAAAACTAAAAATTTATCGGGGGTACGGTCCTGTGCTTTTGCTCAAATTGGTCTGATTTGTCTGCCTCGAGAGAAGAGACGAATGATTTCTAAAAACAAAACAAACAAAAAACAAATCCATGAATAATTTTTTATTTAATAATTTGTAAAATATATTAGGTATATAATTTTATAAAGATATAGAAATACTAAAATATTCTAATATAAATATATATATATATATATATATATATATATATTTATATATATATATATATATATATATATATATATATATATATATATTTATATATATATATATATATATATTTATATATATATATATATATATATATATATATATATATATTTATATATATATATATATGTATATATATATTTATATATATATATATATTTATATATATATATATATATATATATACCGGGTGTTTGTTCGTCAAATTCGTATGGGCGTTTAACATGCATTTTCGATAATTTGCGATATATTTTTTTCTCGAGTTCAATTTTTCGGAGAAATACTTTTCGATAGAGCATAAAGAGTTGTATAATTTGGTTTTAGTATTAATTTGCTAGCATGTGCCGTTTGGGCGCTAGAATTTTATTTTGATTTTTTGGTTTTTTTTTTTTCTTAAAAACTATGAGGTGTAGGAAAATAAGCATGGTATGGAAAAATGCGGAACATTGAGTACTATAATTGAGTAAAGAAAGCATTATTTTAAGTTTAGTAGAAAAAAAATAAAAACTGAATTTTTGGAAATCTCTCGAAGGAATACCCTTGGGATTTTTTCAAAATAAGACTTTTTTTAAAATTTGCTCAAAAAATCTGAAAAAATTCAGTAAAATAGAGAAAAAAAATTAACTACATAATAGTTAAGTAACTTTTTTCTCTAACTCAATTTGGTTTGACAGGATTGAAAAAATAAATTAAAATGCAAAAAATATTAATTGTCAATAATTTTTCCTGCCAAACCAGATGAGTTAGAGACAAAAGTTACTTAGCTATTATGTAGCTATTTTTTTTTCTCTATTTTACTGAATTATTTCAGATTTTTTTGAGCAAATTGACAAATTTTCAAAAATTTAGTTTTACTAAACGATGCATTCTAGAATAATAATTTTTCGCTCAATTATAGTACTCATTGTTTCGCATTTTGCCATATCATGCTTATTTTTATACAGCTCATAGTTTTTGAAAAAATAAAAATAAAAACCAGAAAATCGAGAAAATATTCTAGCGCCCAAACGGCACATCTTAGCAAATTAAAACTAAAACCAAATTATAGAACGTTTTATGCCCTACTGAAATGTATTCTAAGTGTTTCTCCAAATTTAACTCGAGAAAGAAGTATATCGCAAATTATCGAAAATGCATGTTAAACGCCCATACGAAATTACCCATACAAAATACCAGAGTTTAAATCACAAATTTAATCATTTGTTTTTAATATATTAATCAATAAATATAAATTAATTTCGATTACCAATTTTTTTCTCGAAACCTGAATTTGGTTTTTAATAATTGTTCAGTGAATATATTACGATAAATCTAACAAAAATATATAACGAAACAAAAAAATTAATAATTCATATCAGAATAATAATACCAAAGTTATGAAATATTGAATATATCTTATGTGATATATAAATGTTGAAAAAAAATTTAATTTTTCATGTATACCTACAATAATATTAAAGTTATAATGAATTTTGTAAAATTTAATGATAATGTAAACAATAATAATAATGCAAAAGAAGATAATAAACGATAAACATAAAATAGAAAGAATAATAGAATATTGTTGCTCGCGTTTGATACAATTTCAAAATCGACAAAAAAAAAACATATATTCTTTTATATTTATTGGTAATTTTTTTTATATTTTTACTATAAATTACCACTAATTTGTAAGACAAGCATTATTTTAATATAAGTTTCGCTAACTTTGAAATATTCGAATATCAGATATTTAAAAAAATATATTTATTTTCTTGTTACAAATATTTGTGCGAGTAAATTTATGGTAAAATTACCTTGCTAAAGTTAATTGTTAAATTACGTTAATAAGTAATTTAACAATTAACATGATACAAATATATAATATCTAATGAAATTTTCTTGATGTTTTAGAAAATATAACCTAGTTGATTAAAAATTAAAACAAAATTTATGGAAGAAAAATTTCAATTCAAAGCAGACGATTGTTTTAGATAAAATTTAATATATATTGTAAAAAAATTATGTAATTTTGCATGTTTTATAAAAAATTTATAATATTACCTAAATTATCACAGTGCAATTACAAAATGTTACTATTTTCACTGCTAAAAGCTGCGTTAAATTACATAAATTATTTAAATTATACTTTTAGCAGTGTATACATACATATCTAGCAAAACTAAATAATTTTAAAGTAGTATGGAATGACATTTAATTTAAAATTACAATTAAATTTTATTAAAATATTGAAAAAAAAAATTATTTTTTATAAATTTTTGAACAATTTTTATTAATATATATTTTGTAGGTATTTGTTTATGAAATTAAAATAAAGAAACACTGTATACGCATGTTCATTGGCAATTCAGATACAAAACAGGTAGTTAATTTAAGAAATGATTTAATTTTAATTAAAATTATTTAGTAATTTAATTCGATAAATATTATACTTTCTGGGGAAATATTTTATAAAACATTAACGAAAATACATATTGATATTGTATGAAAAAATATTAATCTCGGCTTAGTTTGAATAAGTGCCATAATTACGTGGATGATAATATAATATTAAAATTAACTAACAAATATGAACTTACCTTATTTTTTCTCAACTGAAGAACAAACGGAAAACCAAATATGATAAACCAGGTAACAACACAAAAAAACTCGTCCCGTTTAGCTACAAGAACAGGTCAAAAGTGCGTCTGCTTCGTACGAAAAAAGAACGAATACTGATTCTAAAATCAAAAGCTGCCTCGAGTTATATAGCAGCACAAAACTGATACCCGTACACAAATAATACGCGCGCATGCGTACTACATCTTAATAAACATTGCGAAATTGTAATGGCAATTTGATGATGATAACAGTGACGTAGCAATAAAGATTTGACTTTCATAAATTTCAGTAGTTGGGAACTCAACTTTAATTTAAATTAATAAAAAACAAAATACAATATCTATATTATATTACGAGGCGCGAATAGCTAACTTTATTAAATTGTACTCGAGATAATTGTGGCAGCCAAATGGCGAAACATAATTCAAACAAAACACAAGAATTATTTACATTCTGCTTCGAGTGCAATATACTATTTATTTTTGCTTCAAGTGTTTTCTTAAACGAGTAACTAAATTTTCTCAAGAAAAAAAAAACACTTTTCTCATTTATTTATTCTATTACAATTATTTTTTTTGATTTACTTTGAACATTTTACCTAAAATCAATAATAAATTTTATGATGTGTATTTTGAACAAGGTTGTCCGAAATTCTGATAAAAAAAAATTTACATTCAAATTTCCTAGTATTGATGTGATAATATGAAAGTGTGGTTTATATAAAATATATATATATATATATATATATATATATATATATATATATATTACATATATATATATATATATAATATAGATACATACATACGTACACAATCACGCCATGTACCCAAAAGAGTGTGGCACAAACTCTTTCCATCATTCCGAAAACAGTCGCCTCCAAACATTCCTATCCAAACAAGCAACTTTCGCTTTATCCACATTCATAATTCCTCTCATACATGCTCTTTTATTCCTACTACTTGGGTTTACCCATAGCTATCTAATTTTGTTAATTTCCTTTTATGAATTAACTTTTGTATATAATTAACCCAAAATAGTGACTTTTAAAGATTTCAACAGTTTTAATTATTCATCTTAGACATACTGTATAGTATTCTATAATCTTTAAAACTAGTTAAACGCAGTTTTGTTACAATCTGCATTATCTATAGTTTAGTTAGATACAATTAACGTATAATGTTTAATTATATAATATTTATTTAAAATAAAACGGCGCTTAGGTTAATAGTTCTCTATTAGTATTTATTAATAATCAACATTTCAACAAACTCAATGTATCTACTTCTATATCAAAAAGAAATGATACAAGTGACATTTACAATAAATAAACAGAACATAAAAAAGGCATAACAAGATTTTTTAGACAAAATAAAAAATTTATAAAGAAAAAATAACATCAATCAGTGTATAAAACAATGATTTAAATAAAATTCTGATTTATTAACTAAAAATATATACATAGTATTATGTTCTAGTTATTTATATTTTGTTATGTTTAATAACTTGTTTCCGTGTTTTTATCTTTTTTTCTTTATTTATTTTAAATATTATTTTTATCAGTTTTTTGTTTCTGATAAAGACAGCCGTTGAGTTCGTCGAAACATCAATTATTAATATACACGCAAATATTAATACACAATTATAACCTAAGTCTATTTTATTTTAATGGAATATGTTCTGAAAGATTTTTTACTATGATTAATATTGTAATATCGTAAAATTAATAGTTCATTACTATATAGAAAGATTATTATGTAACTAGTACAATAATATAAATATAATTATACTAAAATTAATTATAATAAACACCACTGGTGGCAGCACCGAACATTTCCGGTATCATTATATTAAAAATTATTAATTAATATATAATGAGTGTTTATTTCGTTTTTTCGCTTGAATTTGATGATTGTTTGTAAAATGGCAAAATTTAATAATATATTAATAATTATTAATTAATTAAAATAGTAAATTAAATAAATAATAATAATAATATTAAATATTTAATTTTGTTTTTTAATAATTTTAATTTTATATTTATTTATGAAAATATTTACGAACTTATTTGATTAAATCGTTCACATAAATTTAATTAAAAATATATATATTTATTGTCTAACTAAAATCTTTGCTTCATTAAATTTATTGTATTAGACATATTTCGTTCATCAGTTTTATCTCATTTGGACACAATTCAATATTTTGGCAAAAAAACAAAAACAAAACCTTATTCAAATTATATTAGGTTACAATATATTGTAATAATCATCGATATTTTCGTATTTAGCATTGTCCGTAAGTCAGTACATTGACACGATTGTCGGGATGAATCGAAGTTTGTCAGTTTGTCAGCATTTTTAGTCATCGCTCAAAGTTCGATTGACTTTGATTTCTATATTAAGCTGCATTTTAATTGAGTTATGGAGAGACATTCACTATTTTTTTTATCATTTTTTTGTTTAAAATATCAATTTTGTCGTTTGAAACATGTAAGTTTTGTCATGAATTTTTTATTTTCATTGTGGTATATTTGAATTTTTTCTCCATTTAAAAAAAAAAATTTTTTTTTATAAAAATGTGGCAAATAAATAACAAGCAATTTAATTGAAATTTGTTTTACAGCATTTTAGTTTAAAAGAATATATATATATATATATATATATATATATATATATATATATATATATATATATACATATATACGCTTGAAAGAATTACAAATTGAATTATTATATAATGTTGTCAATTTTGCCGAAAAAATTTTACAAATTTATTTTAAGATTACTTTTTTTTGTACGATTTTAAAAAAAATTTGGAATAAAATAATAATTATAAAATGTAAATATTTTTGAATAATATGTGTTTACCCGCATACAGTTTCAATATTATTTACAAAAATTTTAACATAACCTGTATTTAAATATTGAAATTTTCGCAAAATTTTGTTAATTTTTACAAGGTTTCCGAATTTTTTTTAACAAGTTTAAAAAAATTTCGTAAAATTTTATCAAATATTGTTATTTTGGTAATATTTTTTAAATTTTTTACATGATTGCAACAATTTTTAAAATTATATAAGACATAAGTAACGAGCAACTTAATTGAAATTGCTTTTACCTCACTTTGACTAAAAGGAAAAATATTATATGTAGGTCTCGGTAACATCGATTTCTCTAACATTGGCCAAAAATTAAGACAATTCATATATATATATACTTTATTATAATGCCTTCTAGATCAGGACGAATCTGAACGTAGTTTATCAGAGAGCGTATTATATTATTATGTGTGTGTGTATGTGTGTGTGTGTGTGTGTGTGTGTGTGTGTGTGTGTGTGTGTGTGTGTGTGTGTGTGTGTGTGTGTGTGTGTGTGTGTGTGTGTGGGCGCCATCAGTTCATTTGCTCGCTCGCTCAGTCAAAAAGTTGTAATTGCAACTCTTGCTAGGAACGGTTGAACAGAGTTTAATAAAAAAAAAATATATTATTTCTGGTATTGCCAACTTTCTGAGAAACGAATTAGTAAAATTTTTAAAAATTTATAATTGTACATTATTTTTCCAAATTTTAATCTAATTCTTACTATAATAATTCTCCTCAATATCTACATAAATTAAATAATCTTATATATATTTGAAATAATTTTCTATCTTTCGAAAATTTATTGCGCGATTTGAACTGAGTTGTTAGAAAACTATTTTTTTTATATACTAGAAATTAAATAAATAAATTTCAATGAATCTAATCGTAAAACCATCTTGATAGGCAAATGCTAAAAGCATTTTGTGCACAAATGTGTATATTATGGCTCCTCTTTAGCACGACAGCTAATGCTCTATCTAATTTAACAAGTCATTAGCAAATAGCATTAGAATACCATTTTGAAAAGAATACTCCGAATTGAAAATTCAATATAAGGCTTTTATTTATTATATTTTGTAGCTGAACACCGCCGCTCAACTGAAAATACCGTTTTAATTTTGAACAAAAGAACATCCAAATTCAATGTATTTCTACCTTCTTCTCAACGGGAGGTAAAATATTTCGTTACTCGTTAAGTAGGAAAAGATTTATTTAATTTTGCAATATGTTTGGAAAATCACCGAAATTATCCAGACAATGAAATACCGTTTATATTTCTCATAAATACGCAAATAATAGAAACTTTTTGAAATAGTCAGTTATTGCAATCTATATCTGAATAATATTGAATGATATTTGTTATTATTTTTAAATAATTTGAATTAATTTTGTAAAATGTTTTAAATATTGAAATTTTTGAAAATTTTGTAATTTTTTAAAACGTTTTGCAATTTTTAAAGAATTTGAACAATTTTTGTGAAAAATTATTATTTTTGAAATTTTTTAACAATTTTAATAAAATTTGAACATATTTTGTAAATGTTTTAATCAAATATTAAAATTTTTGAAAAATATCATTAGTTTTTACAATGCTTTAATAATTTTTAAAGAATTTTAACAAATTTCAAAAAAAAAATTCTAATATTGACATTTTGGAAGATTCTGTAATTTGGTAAAAGATTTTTGACAATTTTAAAAGAATTTAAACAAATTTGCTAAAAAATTTAAATGTTTTCATTTTTTAAAAATTTGGTTATTTTATGCAAGGTTTTTAACAATTTTAAAAGAATAATGACGAATTTCGTAAAATTTTTGGAATATTAAAATTTTTAAAAGATATTGTTATTATTTACAAGGTTTTAACAATATCAAAAAAAAAATTAAGAAATTTCGTAAAATTTAATTAAATATTAACATTTTTAAAAAGTTTTGTAATTTAATATGTTCAATGTTTTAAGAATTTTCAAAAAATAATAATTGTATAATAGGTGAATTTTTATCAATCAAGTGAACATGATTTATCTATATAAACAGTAAAAAATATATGGGTAAACCCATATATAGACCACTTTGACATTATCACATATAAGTTAAGAAATAAGAATAGATTTTTTTTTATTTTTTCACCAAAAAATCGGTGTGGCAGCATTATTCAAAAATTAATTTTTATAATGATTAGTTTGCGGGCATAGAAAAATGAATCTTTCCTGAAAATTTGTTTTAAATCGTGTAAACAAACAGTAATTCATAAAATTAATTTTGAATAATTTTTCCAGAAAATTGGCAACATTGTATTATGTAAACTATATAAACAGTGTAATTAGTAAAATCAAAATTAAATTTTAAAAATTTTAATAATTTTTTCTTGGAAAGTTAGTAGTACTGTATTTTGCTAAAATTATGTAATTTATATGGGCACAAAGAAAATCTTTTGTAAAAATTTCATTAAAATCGGGATAAAATATAAAACAAGGCTTGAAACTGTGTTTCATATTTTATTTCGGTTTTGTTCCGGTTCAATTACAAAAAAAATATATCGGTTCGGTTTCGGCTTTCGTGCCGGTAAAACTAATGGATTTGTTTCGATTCTGTTCCAAGTGATTAATTTTTAAACTTTTTCAATGTTTTTATTTGTATTCAAAATGTATTTTCTAACATAATTTAGAACATTTAATGCCCACTACATAAATTGATACAATAATAATTACTAATTAATTGAACGTGTAATAATTAGAAGTATATAATATCTATAATAATAATATAATTTATTATTCGAAACTTATATAATTCATATGTAGGTTTTAATTATATAATAATAAAATATTATACGTTTATGTAGCAAATTCTTATTATACAAACGATTTTTATTTAATTATAATTAGCAAAAATAAAAATTATTACTATTTATTCAAATATTTTCCATAGGATTTTTAATTAAACTATTTCAAGAATATTTTAAAAGCAAAGTGATCCACAAAAACAAAAATTTTAAAAAATGTTTCAACATATATTGAACCGCAATAAACCGATATAATAACGGTTCTTTTCTGTTCTATTTCGGTTCGGAGTTAAAAAATAAAGTAACCATGTTTTTTTTTAATTTTTTTTTTGGAAAGTTGGCAACTCTGTATTTTGTTAAAATTATATAATTTATACATACATACATACATACACAATCACGCCATGTACCCAAAAGGGTGTGGCACAAACACTTTTTATCATCCCGAAATCAGTCGCCTCCAAACACTCCTATCCAAACAAGCAACTTTCGCTTCATCCACATTCATAATTCCTTTCATACCTGCTCTTCTATTCCTACTACTTGAAAACATTTGCTCACGCAAAACACTCTCAATCATATCACTCCAACTACTCATCGGACGTTCACGCAAACGTATACCATCAAAATCATTCAAATAAATCTTTTTAACCAAACGTTCATTAGACGTTCGCTCAACATGTCCAAACCATCTTAACTGACTAACACCAACTTTTGCTACAACATTTCTTTCAATTTCACACTATCATACACTAATCTATTACGAACCCGATCTCTCCTATTTACACCACATACCCCACGTAAAAAAATCTTATTTCCACAGCAGTTATTTTCCGTTTTTATAATTTATATAGATACTAAGAGAATTTTTTGTGAATATTCGATTAAAATCGGATAAATATTATGGCCATAATGAATTTTCAAAAACTTTACTAATTTTTTTTTGGAAATTTTGCAACACTGTAGTTTGCTAAAATTATATAATTTATATAAGCAATATTGAAATATTTTCTGAAAATTTAATCAAATTCAGATAAATAATGTATTCACATTAAATTTTTTCTCGGAGAGTTGGCATTACTGCAAAAAATAAAACTACATGACCGTCTTGTCCACTAAGTAAATCTAGCCTGAAAATTTTATTAAAATCGGGTTGAGCCGTCTGGGAGGAGTTGCGATCAAAAAATTTTGACTGACGACCGAGCGAGTGAGCGAGCGAGCTGACGACGCACATCCATACACACACATAAACTAAGTTCAGATTCGTCATCTATGACGGATTTCTATTCAATTTTTTTTTTTTGAAAATGTTACAGACACCGCACCGTGATCACTATACCACATTTTTTTTGCAGTCAAAATGTGTTTAAAACAAATAGTATATAGCACTCGGAGGAGAATGCAATCAATTGTTGTGTTTCGCTTGAATTGTGCTTAGTATTTTTTTTTTTAATTATTTGTAAACTTTTAAATATTATTTTTGCTTGAATATGGATATGCATCTTATCTTGTATTTATTCTGCACGTATTGATAAATTTCTTGGATATGTATTATGTATTTCTATTGATCAATACAATATTTAATATACAGGATGTAACAGAATAACTATTCCTAATTTTAACTGGAGTATCCTGGGCTCAGAATATGAAGATTTAATGCAAATCACTGAGATAAAATGTGGCTCCTTACTGAGCTACAAAGTGTTTTATATAAAAATTTAAAAACGATTTTTGCCCAGTACTTTAAAACTATTTGACGTATCCTTATCATACTTGGCAGGAAATGTAGGTACCGTACACCATACTAAATTATGTTAAATAAAAGTTTCTGGCTACTGCCAGTGGCGTACAACAGGGGCAAGTGAGAGGTTAATCCTTCCTAAATTCTACGCCACTGGCGGAATTGTCATTTTAGTACAATTTTTCGATTCTCCAATACTTGCTGTGTAAAAAACATACTCTTCCTTTGTAACGATAAAGTCACTGTTTTTCGAGATATTTAAAGTTAAACATAAGCTGCACCCTTGGGATTTTTTCAAAATTTGCTAAAAAAATCTGAAAAAATTCAGTAAAATAGAGAAAAAAATTAGCTACATAATATCTAAGTAACTTTTTCTCTAACTCATTTTGGTTTGGCTGGAAAAATTATTAAAAATTAATATTTTTTGCATTTTATTTTTTTATTTTCAATAATTTTTACAGCCAAATCAAAATGAGTTAGAGAAAAAAGTTACTTATTTATTATGTAGCTAATTTTTTTCTCTATTTTATTGAATTTTTTCAGATTTTTTTAAGCAAATTTTGAAAAAATCCCAAGGGTGCAGCTTATGTTTAACTTTAAATATCTCGAAAAACAGTGACTTTATCGTTACAAAGGAAGAGTATGTTTTTTACACAGCAAGTATTGGAGAATCGAAAAATTGTGCTAAAATGACAATTCCGCCAGTGGCGTAGAATTTAGGAAGGATCAACCTCTCACTTGCCCCTGTTGTACGCCACTGGCAGTAGCCAGAAACTTTTATTTAACATAATTTAGTATGGTGTACGGTACTTACATTTCCTGCCAAGTATGATAAGGATACGTCAAATAGTTTTAAAGTACTGGGCAAAAATCGTTTTTAAATTTTTATATAAAACACCCTGTAGCTCAGTAAGGAGCCACATTTTATCTCAGTAATTTGCATTAAATCTTCATATTCTGAGTCCAGGATACTCCAGTTAAAATTAGGAATAGTTATTCTGTTACATCCTGTATATATATACTGGGTGTCCCATTTTAATCCGCCACCTGCAATAACTTTAAAATCGTGCATCGGACAAAAAAATGTTTCGGATAAAAAGTAAATGGTTTCGAGGGGGACATCTGATGCAGAGACCCTTGCCCCTTCCGGACCCCCTGGGGGGCGGAAAAGGGGGGCAACTTTGAAATCTTAAATGGAACACCCTATTTTTTATTGTAGATTCTGATAGGCCATTATAAAGTATGTAAATTTTATTTCAAGACTTTTTGTTTATCTTTAATAGATGGCGCTGCAAACAGCATTTTTTTTCTCAGTTTATAAGTTTTCAATTTGAAAAAAAAGGTGTAACTAAGTACGATATTCAAGTTCTTTTCAGTTTTTTGGGAAGAGGGGGGGGGGCAAGGGTCATTGAATCAGATATTCCCTCGAAGCCATTAACTTAAAGTTATACCCCTCTAAACCATTAACTTAAAGTTAATGGTTTCGAGGAAGATATTTGATGCAGTGACCCTTGCCCCCCCTCTTCCCAAAGAACTGAAAAAATCTTGAATATCGTACTTAGTTACACTTTTTTTTTTCAAATTGAAGATTGATAAACTGAGAAAAAAAATGCTGTTTGCAGCGCCATCTATCAAAGATAAAAAAAGTCTTAAAATAAAATTTACATACTTTTTAATGGCCTATCAGAATCTACAATAAAAAATAGGGTGTTCCATTTAAGATTTCAAAGTTGCCCCCCTTTCCCGCCCCTCAGGGGGTCCAGAGGGGGCAAGGGTCTCTGCATCAGATGTCCCCCTCGAAACCATTTACTTTTTATCCGAAACATTTTTTTGTCCGATGCACGATTTTAAAGTTATTGCAGGTGGCGGATTAAAATGGGACACCCAGTATATATATATATATATATATATATATATATATATATATATATATATATATATATAAGTATATATATATATGATTTTAGAATAACTACAGTAAATATAAGTTAAAGAAAATTTATTTAAACGGAATACGGTAATTGATTGAGTAGGTTATTAAAATGCAAGCATTTAAATGTCTATCAATTTATTGCAGGTCCAATATTTTGCCACAATTTGTGGCTTCTTCAGGGAAGCACTGAAATTGTTACTATAAATTAACAATTGTATAAAACCAGAAACAATACAAATTACTATAAAATATGTATGTAAACACATACAAGTATGATGAGAAACTTAATTGCTATTGCTAATAAATTAATGTTTAATAAGTATAATATAAAAAAACTTTTTTAAAAACCACGTTTATATTTAAATGCTCTAAAAAAAAGAATTTTTTTTCTGTCATTTACATTATTTAATTGTTAATTGAGCAAAAGAATAGTTCATGTGACAGATGTCATTAGTTGTATTAAAAAAATAAATATAAGCGTGTCATATCTTGTAATCGGTTTTTTTTTTATATATAATATTGGGTTGTTTCCTGGAATGAAAGTAAATGCAAAATTTCAGTGAGATCAAATGATAGGAAGTGGTCTAAAAATTGGTTACAAAATTTGACCGTGACAACAACAGAGTAAGTTAATATAAGCGTGGTAAAAAATGGTGTGATTTTTCTGTTAACATCCTAATTCTAATGTAAAAATAATATAAAACGAACAAATTAAAAATACACAAATAATTTACAGCAAATTTTACTAAAGTTAACACTTAAACTAGTCAATTAATAAAATAATAAATAAAATAAATATATTAAATAACATCTCTGCAGAACCTAAAGCACAGATTGACACAGCATAAGAGACCAATAAGCTATGTGCTTTGGCAAAACATGCAAGAAGTACGTCACACAAACTGGATTATGATAATCCATATATTCTAGATGTGGAAAACAATTATTTCAAGCAAATATATTTTTAAACTATAATAATTTTAATATTATAAGAGGCACTCAATTAGGTACACAATGTATATGGGTTGTGAACATTTACACTTAAAATTAAAATAAATTATAATTAAATATTTACTAAAAAAATTGTTGTGAAAAAATAATGAAAATTAATAACTTTTATAATTAATATACAATGAAAATATTTCGCCGGACTGAGCTTGAAAAATTTGACGGGAACCTATGCGTCGCTTGCCGGGAAAATTTTACAAAGAAGTCGGTTAAAAACCTCCAAGAATAATAATTTTTACTTATTTATTTTTATTTGTAACTATTTAAAATCTGTGTTTTGACAACTTAAACACATAGTTAACTACATGATTAACTATTAACAGTGTGTTTATTAGTTTTACAATATTATTGATTAATCAAAGAAATTTGTTTTGGCATTCTAATTACGTTCTAAATAAAATAATTAAGTTAATAAGATAATTAAGTGTGTTTTGAGAAATTAAGCACATAGTTAGCCATGTGATTTAACTAGTAAATATGTATTTTTAAATGTAATTTTTAAGAAAATTCAATTAATTTTTACGTTTTTTATTGTTTATTCAATAAAGTGTGTTTTGATTATCTAATAACATAATTAATCACATGATAGACTAACAAGGTTTTAAAATTTAAACAAGCAGTTATTTTTTTAAAATTATTTATTTAATTTATATCTGTTTGATAATTGCATTTATTGCGCGTCTATCACTAATTATTTTTTTACAAATAAAATTGCAACATTTGTCAAGTGTTATTCTAAGTCAAAACTAATCGAATATTATCAGTTAATATCGATAATTGTCTTAAGAGTTATTTGTTAGAAGTACGAAAAAACAAAAATGTTATTAGAGAATCAGGTGATACACAAAACTTTCCACACTTCAAACACGAAACAGTCTTGTGATCACCTTGACTTAACTTCAAGTGCTGAACTTTGTAATAATTTGTCGCCCTCCCCTCTCTCCTTTATAGCTTATCAATCTAATCTCTACAGCACATTGTCCATCTATATAATACGCCAATGTTCAGTTTACATTTTCAGTTCCTAGTTCAACTTCTACTAGAACAACGCCAAATTCATTTCGAAGCCAGACAGAAGAAACCAGAAAAATGTCTCTCTCCATTGAAGTATTGACGCAGTTGAAGTGCAGCCAGTGCGAGGGGTATTTGTCATGCGGTCCCGTTTATATTGCCGAGGATAGAAGTAAGTTTTGCGGCAGATGCACGGTTCCAGAAGAAAAATCAGTAGTACGAGAAGTTGATTACGAATTACTGGCGGAATCTCATCAATTCCCCTGTAATAATCTAGCAGCTGGTTGTACTCAACAAATACTATTTAACGACAAACATCATCACACAATCTGTGGCTATCGTCAGTTGATATGCCCGATTGGAGTGAAGTGCGAATGGCTTGGGAGGAAAGATGAACTACTGACACATTGCGAAGAAGAACATCTCAGTCAGATACGGGAAAATGGCTGCACCTTTAAAAGGTCAATAGTCACACTCGATATGGGCGTGTCAGCGGACGATTTAATAAATATTTTTTTATTAATTTTGTAGATCATATTCAATATAACTGATTATACGTAATCTTTAAAAAGATATGTATAATTAATAATTTAATATCAATATTCCATTATTAATAAAATTACATAATATACAAGTAAATATATTTTTAACAAGCCATATTTTCTTTAATAAGCATTATTATTGTTTCGAAAAGATATATGAGATGTGACATGTAATATAGAACAATATATATTTTTTTTGGATTTTATCTATTTGGAAAAATAGAGATATACTGACTTTTAACAAGAAAAGCTGACAGTTATCAAGCAAATGGCGGATTTTATTTTCTCTTGTACAAACTGTGTACAAATTATAGAAAGATAAAATCTGATTTTTTTATATGGGGTTTATAATTATAAAATGATATTATACTTTTTTTTTTGTTAATTAATAATGCTTAATAACGCTTTTTTAAGATTTTTTATATTTTCAATTTTTATATTTTTTTTATATCTCCAGTTGCTAGCGACACAGACAACAAATCTTCGAAATATTATGAAATTCATGGCAAGTCAATGTTACACGCTACAAAAAATTATTTGGCTTAAATTTATTCTTTTTATATAATATATGACATTATAACAAGGATAATATTGAAAATTGTTAAAATATTGCAGATTTTGGTATTTAGGAATTTATTTAAAGTATTTTATAGAATTTAAATTAATTTTTTTAACCTGAAAATCTAACCTATCTTTATTCTTCAAAACAAAACGTCAAAAGTGACATTTCAATTTATTATCAATATATAGAAGACAGTAAAAAATAATTTATAGAGCAGCTAACGCCTGGTATCAGAATATACAGGTGTCCCCGGATGGGGTTGCGCACTCTTGTAAACTTTTTTATTTTGGAGTTTTCGGCAAAATGTTATTCTTCATAAAAAGTTTTGCTTGGCCTGAAACTTATTTTTAGACTACTTCCGATTTTTTAAAATCAAGTAGGCCTTTACAGTTGAGCAAAAACTATTTTCATTTTAGGTAAAGTACCTTTTCTGTTCACAGTATGTCAAAATCTTGTTAAGAAAAGTTGTTCGGAATGAAAAGTTATGGCCATATGCAAAGTTTCAAGATGATAGTCCTACTTTGATAAAATTCGAAAAGTTATTGAGTTATGTAAATTTTCGTCGCAGAATTAATAATAAAGATCTTTTTGCTATTGTCGACGACATAGTGATTATTATCAAAGTACGGTAGGTCAAGTACTGCTATTTGAATGATATTATAAAATTGCGTAAGCTTTGCATGATGTAATGGAAAAATAGAGCGAACTGCAGTAAACAATTGCTGTAACTGCATACATCATATCTAGCATATTTTATTCTTTAATACAACATAACAAAAAACAAATTAAATTCTAAACATTGAAATTATTCCACGTAATATCCTCCTCTTAGTACACATTCTTTTATTCGGGTTCTAAATTCTAGGTAGGTCGATGAAAGCATTTCTTCATTCACACTAGCAACAGCTTCTATGATTTTTTGTTTTAAATTTTCCAAATCGTCTTCTAAATTATTATTATTATTATTATTATTTTATTTATTTGCATATGGCCATAACTTCTCATTCCGAACAACTTTTCTTTTGGCATACCGTGAACAGAAAAGGTACTTTACCTAAAATGAAAATAGTTTTTGCTCAACTGGAAAAGCCTACTTGATTTTAAAAAATCGAAAGTAGGCTAAAAATAAGTTTCAGGCCAAGCAAAACTTTTTATAAAGAATAACATTTTGCCGAAAACTCCATAATAAAAAAGTTTACAAGAGTGGGCAACCCCATCCGGGGACACCCTGTATAATATATACTACATATACTCGTTGCTGGTATCAACTGGTATGTAATTTATACTTATTAAATTTTTATTATATTACAAAAACATATTCTTCAGGTTGTACACTCAGCCCAAAAAGGAGATAAAGCACTTGAAAACTCAAACAGCTTTAGAATCGCTTACATCCGAATCAATCGGAAACGAAATAACATGATCATAGGAGCAATACGCGAATGACACAGAAATACTGACACGATCCGATTGAACTCGTCTTTGTACCGGCTGCAGCATTTTTAATATGTTGAATTAGTGCATCTCAAGCGTCCACGAAAAAGAAGATGAAGTACTTGAAAATCGGAAACGAAATAACAACAGCACAGCGGGTGTAATTTATTTTGTATGGTCAGGACTCGAAAATTGTGAAAATATTGAACAATTAATTATACCACATTATAAGAAAATACATTGAAAAATTATGTTCAAAATTTGAATGTTTGCAATAAACTACAGGCAAAAATTTTCTGTTTTTATCAACATTTTTTAATATATATTTATGAATAAATTAAATAATTTTAATTTACCTATATTTATTTCCTACAATTAAATTTTCAGCAATTATATTTAGAAATATATTGAAAAATTAATAATAGTTCAAGAAATTGGATTTGGTTTTGTATATGTTAATTTTACGTATCAACAAACTTCACTACAATCCAGAATTTGGAGTACCTGATTCAAATATGAACAGAAACTCACATACATCAATAAAAGATTTGGAAACATGTATGTTTAATATTAGCTGAAATTAAATTTTAAAAAATCGCGAACGTTTATCGTCACAACAGGACAAGATTTTCCAAATAAAAGTACAAAATAAGATACATATTTTTATTATATATTTTTAATAAAATATAGTAGAAAATTTGCATATATCATAACACTACAAGTTCTGATATAATTTCGGCACAAACCACATAATGAATTATTGTTTCGAATGCAAATACAAGTCGGATACATTTCAAATTTATGCATTAATGACCGAAGAATATGCAAATATAATTTTTATATATAGGGTTTTTGTGAAACAGATTGTTTTAAATTTTTAAAATCTTAAAACTTCTCTTTTTAAAGCTAATCCGATCAATCGAATCCGTCTTCGTCTGTAAAAGTTTGTCACATTAGTTGATTATTATTTTAAAACAAATTATTACAAATTTTTCATAAATGGAGCTTGCTTCAGTAATGTCAGATTGTAATTCTATAATGGTTTTCTTTTGTTATCAGTCTAAGTTATTTTGCAGAATATTTTCATGAGGACCTTATATCTTTTCTTAAAATGTTCAATTATTTCAATTGTGATCAATTGCTTCCACATAGATTTATAACTATAAATAAATAAATTAAGTACTGTTCGTTACTATATTTAAATTTACTTACAAAATATAATTTTGATGTTGGAACTTTATCGAAATAATTTTTATGCTTCTTCAAATAAAAATTTTTGTTCTTGAAATTAGTAGTCAAACAAATATTAAATTATTTGTGTTGCATATAAATTATGTGTATAAATTTCATAACCATTATTTTTCTGTTGTTTATAAAATATGATCTTTCTCTAGCATAGCATATAATTAGACATCAAAATATAAACAGAACACTAGGAAACCCGTGACCCTTAAAGGGTCACGTTTAAAGTCGAAAATAGTAACAAACACAACACAAAGACACAGTATATAAATATAAAAAAATAGAGGGCGCGCGCACGCGCGCGCCCCGTAGAAAGTATTACGTAAATATAATAATAATATATTAAAAATTTTTGATTTAAGCTCTTCTTTTTTATCCGACGAAAGATTCGAATATTCCATCTTCATTCTCTTGGCATTTTTATTGCCGTTTGCGCACGCGCGCGCCCCGTAGAAAGTATTACGTAAATATAATAATAATATATTACAAATTTTTGATTTAAGCTCTTCTTTTTTATCCGACGAAAGATTCGAATATTCCATCTTCATTCTCTTGGCATTTTTATTGCCGTTTATATTAGATTTTGCTCATTTGGGCATCATACAAAATTTTTATAATACAACAATATCAATGAAATGTACTTTTTACTCTTATTTTAATGAAAAAAATGTAAGTAAATGCACTGATATATGTAAAAAAAATTTACTTGCAATATATTGTGACAGCTGTTTATTTTTATTTATTTTATTCATTTTTTTCATAGCTATCTAAGTTTATTTTTGACATTTGCATTATTAACATAGTTTTTCAAATTTTTGAGAACCAAGATGAAATCGTAGAAAGATGAAACTTGCCTATTCTCAAATAGGGGATGAACCAATTAAAATGACACCACTCCCATCAAAATCGGTTCAGGGGTTTAGGAGGAGATGGGGCAGAAACATATATACAAACATACATACAAACATTTGTCAATTAGAGAGATGATTTGACAACTACATTCGCCAAATATATTATAGGTCAGTTAGTAATTGATCAGATTCGAATGTTGTTACATTAAAATTATTAAATCTAACACTTTTATTATTATAATGTTCATATTATATTATATAATATTAATGAATAATTATTTCAATAATTCATAATATTAAATACAATATATATCAGAAAATATTCCATTGAATTTAATATATACGCATGCGCAGTTTCGCTTTTTCGAACCATTCAAACAAACTTGGTTCGTGATGACGTCAAAAGATGCACCTCTTACTTCCTTCACCCCTAGCCCACATTGATAGTACGCTAGTTCTTCTCAGTTCTTGTGGCAAACGTAATTTCTTGTTCTATATGACATATGCCATATTTATTTAGTAGGCGCGGGCATGAGAGGGTAAATGAGTTAGACTTGTGCGTTGTGCCTTCGCATCAAGAAGTTTGTTTTGATATGCATTGCATTTCTGGTCTGCCGGCGTGTAGTCTGTCTCACTCTTCAACACATTATTTCGTCTAGCGCATAGTCTTTGTAATAATATTACCGCAAGGTACAGAAAGGCAAAAATATATGTTTATACTATAATATTTAGTTTTATTTTTATAACAAGTTGCACTATAGGAAATATAATTATGTACTTTGTTCTATTATCCGGACCTCGATTATCCGATTTTTCGATTATCGGGATTGCAATTTTATGAATTTTATGATTATATGTATACAATATGAAATAAAAAAAACTCGTGTACGCAATTTTACTTTCCTATTTTTCCTCACGGTTTTCGATTATCCGGATTTGTTGTTATCCGGACTATCTTCATCTTCGACTAGTCCGGATAATCGAGGTTTTTCTGTATGTTATAAAAATTACTGAATTTATGTCAATTACATATTATAGGTTTCAATATATTTATGAAATTTATGTTAGAATCGGGTTTTGCAACTCAACTTATAATAATATTATTATTATTTTATTATATATTATATATTATTTTATATATATATATATATATATATTTATATATTATATATTATTTTATTATATTATTATTAATATTATTATTTTCATATAAATAAAAATCAAATTTAAAAAAAAAAACATTTCTATTTAATTTTAAATAAATAATAAAATAAAAATTATATTAAAAAGTTATAATATATCAAAACAAATGTGAAAAATAATCATATCTGTTTTCTTATTTTAATTGGAAAATAAATATAAACAAATAATAGTTATTTTTTCATTAAAATAGATGTTTTATATTTTTATTTCGTATTTTCTACATAACTAACGAAAATTATTATGAAAATAAATAGATTTTTCAGATAACACAAAAATAATACCGCCTGATATAGACTTTTTTTAACCAATGCATACATAGGCAACACAACCAACACGGTTGTGTTGCCTATGTATGCATTGGTAATTTCGGTAGAATCGTCAGCGCTCTCTGGGCGGATTTGATTCACACAAATCCACCCCAACTTTTTCTCTTAAACACAATATTACAAGTTCATCGCAACAGACGTATCTCTTGGTTATATGTCGTATATTATTTCTCCTTCACACGAAAGTGTGTCTAGAAACGAAGAAGATCTATCATAGTATACGACATTTGACGGGAACACCTCGTCAAGGTGACGTAAAATACGATCTAATTGTTACCAAAGGTGATAATAAATTAATTTTCACAAATACAGTTGCTGATGAAGGTGTTCGTGTCTTGCAGCATGATACGTCTGTTGTACATGATATAAATTCGTTGATAAGTATCTTGGGTGGTTACAATGGCACCCAATTTAAACTAAATGTGATTGGTGATTTTGTGAATTTAGAGAAACACGACGAATGTGTAATGTGTCAAGGTGCAAAAGGTGATATTAAGGAGAAGAAGTATCCTTGTTTTGCTGGTTGGTTGTGTTGTAAATGTGCTACCGAAGAAGTAGTATGTACAAAGAAAGATGGTTGTAGAAGAAAAGCTATTGCTAGTAAAATTATCAAACATAATCAGTATTATTGTCCAACTAGCCTTAATGTTAATTTATCATTCAGTTATGGAAGTGAATTTGAAATTAGTTTTACCGATACTTGGACGACATGTTTCGATGGGAGTTGGTATTTCAAATATCGTAAAACTAATTTCCATTATGAATTTACTTTAATCACACATTGGCATTCAACTAAATTAGATTCCTACATTCGTTCACTACATTTACGTGTAGCTAATCAAAGTGGCACAAGAACATTACAACCAATCGCATTAATCCGTTCATATGGTGAAGAAGATTACTATGCTCGTATTGATCAGGATCAGCTGCCTTATCATTCCGATTCAAAATATTTTGCTAAATTAACAGAGACTTGGAAATAAATAACGCATATAAATTTAGTGAAAGACTTTCTTATGTTTCATGTCTAGTTTTAGTTTATATATATATATATACAGCTTAATTAATTTTAATAGAAATGTAATTGTTTTTCGAAAATGTTGAATATGCAATAAAATTTACTTGATAAAATAAAAACGATATTACATATTGTTCGATAATTATTTAATAACTTAACCATGTGATTAACTATGCGATTAGATTGTCAAAGTACGCTTTAATTAATAAACAATAAAAAACGTGAAAATTAATTGAATTTTCATAAAAATTACATTTCGAAATACATATTTACTAGTTAAATCACATGACTAACTATGTGCTTAAGTTCTCAAAACACACTTATTTATCTTATTAACTTAATCATTTGATTAAAAACGTGATTAGAATGCCAAAACAAACTTCTTTGATTAATCAAAAATATTGTAAAAATAATAAACGCATTGTTAATACATAATCATGTAGTTAACTATGTGTTTAAGTTGTTAAAACACAGATTTTAAATAGTTACAAATAAAAAAAAATAAATAAAAATTATTATTCTTGAAGGTTTTTAACCGATTTTTTTGTAAAATTTTCCCGGCAAGCGAACGCATAGGTTCCCGTCAAATTTTTCAAGCTCTCCCCGGCGAAATATTTTCATTGTAAATTAATTATAAAAATCATTAATTTTAATTATTTTTTTTTTACAACAATTTTTTTAGTAAATATTTAATTATAATTTATTTTAATTTTAAGTGTAAATGTTTACTACACATATACCTACATTGTGTAACTAATTGAGTGCATGTTATAATATTAAAATTATTATAGTTTAAAAATATCTTAATTATAATATTTAATTAGTATTTACTAATTATATATTTAAATACAAAATATAATAATAAATTTTCTACAAAAAAAAATAATGTAATTAATTAGTTGTACAGAAATTAAATTGTAATTAAAGAATTATTTTAATGTACAAATCTCATTTTTTATTTTGACAAAATAAACTTTCTGTGGATTTTTTAAACGCATTGTATACACGATCCTATAAACACATTGTACATAAGTTTCTCTAGACACCTTGTATATTTGAATCTATATACACATAAATATATATATATATACTTATATATATATATATATATATATATATATATATATATATATATATATATGATTTTTTTAAACATATTGAATATATAATTCTAACACTTGAACTAAATTTAAAAGTGCTGTCGATAAAAACGAAAACTGTATTTTAATACTAGTTGTGCCATCTATACGGTAACTCTCGAATTATTAACAAATCTAAGAAGCGCTATCGATAAAAAAGAGTACTGTATTTTTAATAATAGTAGTGCTATCTATACTGACAATGTATGAACTATTAATACAAGTACTGGCACTGACAATAAAAAAGGTCACTGTAATCTCGAATATACTAGTAGTGCCATCTTTAAATAGATTTTGAATGCGAAGAAAATTAATTTTATTTTCTATAAAACAAGATAGGTGTAGTTTTATATTAAATTTAAATAAAATATTAAATTAATTACAGATATGGATATTTCATTTTACCACTTTGACTGCAAGGAACAAGTGGTATAGCGTTTGGTACGGTGGCTGTAACATTTTCAAAGAAAAAAATTTGTATAGAAATCCTTCATATAGTATCTAGATGACGAATCTGAACTTAGTTTATGTGGGTGTATGGATGTGCGTCTCGTCAACTCGCTCGCTCGGTCGTAAGTCAAAATTTTGTGGCCGAAACTCCTCCTAGACGGTGTAACCGATTTTAATGAAATTTTCAGAATAAATTTGTCTAGCACCCAAAATGGTCATGTACTTTTATTTTTTTCCAGTGATGCCAACTTTTCGGGAAAAAAAATTACTAAAATTTTTAAAAATCCATATTGGCTACGTTATTTACCCGATTTTGATCAAATTTTCAGAAAAGATTCTCCTAGTATTCATATAATTTATGTAATTTTACCAAAATAAAGTGTTGCCAGCTTTCCGAGAAAAAAAATTACTAAAATTTTAAAAAGTTTATTATGACCACTTTATTTAAGCGATTTTAATCAAATTTTCATAAAATATTCTTCTAGTGCCTAAATAAATTATGCAATTTTAACAAAATACAGTGTTGCCAACTGATCGAGAAAAATTTCAAAAATTTTTAAAAATTTATTGTAGCTACATTATTTATTCGATTTCGATTAAATTTTCAGAAAAGTTTTTCCTAGTGCCGATATAAATTATAATATTATTAAAATACAGTGTTGCCAATTTTTCGAGATATGTCAAAGTGGTCTATATATGGGTTTACTCATATACTGCTAATCTCAGGTATCTTTTCGGTACAATAATAATTGTTTTTGTTGAATTTAGAGCCAGTTAAAAAATACTCCTATAATATTTTTATTTTATATAAATCAATTAATAATATTAAATTAATTATTGACTTATTAATTGAACATTTAATGTGTAATTTTCTGAACAATCAGTTACAATATAAACAAGATTAGATTAAATTTTGGTAGACCCTTGTCCAATAAAAAATTTAAAAAATTTTAATTAAAATTTAAAAATTTTGGTAGACACTTGTCCAATAAAAAATTTAAAAAATTTTAATTAAAATTTAAAAATTTAAAATTAAACCATTTTTTATTAAAAAATATGTGGACGATATTATATGTTCCATTAAAAAAGAAGATATATTAGATTCAATAAATGTGTTAAACAATTTTAATGAACATTTAAATTTCACTTATGAAGAAGAAACGAACAATGCAATACCTTTTCTTGATGTATTACTTAAACGTAGCACTAATAATTGTATTAAAACTTCCTGGTATATTAAACCAATTGCGTCGTCCCGTTATATTCATTACGATTCTTATCTTATCTTATTAGGATTAAAAAATAGGGCTTTACGTTTATCACATGATGATTTTAAAGAAGATAATCTTCAAAAATTATTCACTATAATGATCAATAATGGTTATCCTATCAAACTTATTCGTAAGCTGATTTGGACAGTATCTTATGATAACACGATTACCAATCAAGTAACATCTGGCATTGTTGATTCACCAACATCTAATGTTAAGATTTTTGTTTTGCCTAATATATCTAAAATAACCAATAATTTGATAAACACTTTGAAGTCAGATAATATGAGAATTATTAAGAAAAACATTGTTCCTCTAAGAACAATTCTTAGCAAATTAAAAGACAATATTCCGTTACACAGAAAATCAAATGTTATATATAATATTCCTTGTAACGATTGTGAAGCTATATATATTGGTAATACAAAACGTTGGTTACAAGATCGAATCACACAACATAATTGTGTTTAAACAACAACATAATTGTCGTTTAAAAATAAACAATGCCACGTATTTTATGAATACAAAAAAGATATTTTCTTTAAATCAACACAACTAAGTATTTTATTGAACCATTAGCGAAACATAATTATAGTAATGTATGGCATTTAACAACTTACCTTTCAGATATGTACTCCATCTGTTTGAGCGTTCTAGAAAACTATAACAATACAAATTCAAAATTATTGGAAAGGAAAAAAGAGGACGGTTAATCGCATTACGTAAAGCTGGAGAACAAGAATTTAGAATTTTGCAATTTGGGATTTAGCAATGAAGTACTAGGTTAAGAAAATATTATTACTTAATATATGTATTCATTTTCTTCATTATTAGATAATTACATATTAAATCAACTACCGCTGCATGATCATAAAGCTTAGTTAAGAAACCTTCGCCAGGTCAGACTTTGGCTACGATGAAACAAAATTTGATAATGAAACTAAATCCGTCCATTCGCAATGTATTCATATAAGCTCACATGTAGTTCGGTTCAGAACCACTAGTTCTGCGCAAAAACATAACACTGATTTTGCTAGCAAAAGAGCAGTCCGAATAAAGCTTAACAATATTTAAAAACTAAAATCATTAATAAAAAGGGAACTACAAAAATTAAATCGTTACACTATGAATACGAATGTTTTTTTTTAATTTCTACTCTGAGGAAAAGTTTTCTATTTCGCATTCATCAAGTTTCTCTTTTGCATGAGAACGGATATGTCTTTTTAAGCTACTATTTTCGGTAAAAGTTCTCTCACATTTTCGCATTTATAAAGTTTCTCCTTTGTATGAGAACGGATATGTTTTTGTAAGTTTCCACTTTCACTAAAAGTTTTCTCACATATTTCACATTTATAAGATCTCTCCTTTGTATGAGAACGGATATGTCTTTTTAAGTTACTACTTTCAGTAAAAGTTTTCTCACATATTTCGCATTTATAAGGTTTCTCCTTTGTATGTGTACGAATATGCACTGTCAATTGTCCACTGGTAATAAAAGTTTTCTCACATATTTCACATTTATAAGGTCTCTCATTTGTATGAGAACGGATATGTCTTTTTAAGTTACTACTTTCAGTAAAAGTTTTCTCACATATTTCGCATTTATAAGGTCTCTCATTTGTATGTATACGAATATGCCTTTTTAAACTCCCATTACGAGTAAAAGTTTTTTCGCATGATGTACATTTATAACATTTTTTTTTTATTACATATTCATCAATTTCATTCGAATTTCTACTAGCTTGACAATGTTTTATATCGGTTTCATTCTCAAAATCAGAATATTCTTCCTTAATTATTATTTCTGAATGTAAATCTAAAGATTCTGGTTTCAAACTTTCTTCAAATTTAATATTTGTATCATTTTCCAAATCTACTTGAATGTGTTCTTCAGTAATAGGTTCTTCTTTCATACAAACAACATCAAAATTTCTATTATTTGGTGATTCTAAACTTTCTTCAACTTTAATGTTTATATCAGTTTCCAAATCTAGTTCGATGTATTCTTCATCGATATTCTCTTCTTTAATTTCGTTTATCATAACTTCACTATTTGGCGATTGTTGTTTTGCATGGCGCTTGAAAATTTCGTGCGATTTAAAACATTTTTCTACAAATTGATACGTTTCATTCAATCGAACAGCGCAGATTGTACAAATACCATTCGGTAATTTGATCTTGCAATTCACCTAAAATAAGAAAAGTAAAAGATTCAGAAACAATAATGTATATTACAATCAAAATGTATATTACAATGAAAAACAAATAATTTCATTCTTACAATTTCTGGCATAATTGCTTCCAATTTGTCCATGAAACGTTTGCCATCTGAATCCAGATTAAGTATTGTAAACAATACATTTTTATCACTTGTACATAATCGGCACTGTTGCATAAAACTATTCATAATTAAAAATAAATGTTCTACCAAAAAAAGCTTATAAAAAGTAAAATATAAAAATATCGTAATTAATAGTATTAGAGGTTAACTTATAAAAATCTGACACGAATCCAGTTGGCCAGATGAATTTTGTGTAAAATTACTAGTATAAGAAGAAGAATAAAAACCTGCGTATTTAATTTTACAATTTTTTCCTTAATTGCTACTTGATCTAGGTTCTAGCTATTTGTCTAAATAAAATTTAAATAAAAGAAAAAAAAATTGAAAGATAAGTAATCATTCTGCAGCTAAAGTCAATAATGTTGAATGAACTTTACCTACAGGACCGTCAATGTAAACAATTACTTTAAATATAATTTGTCACTTGTTTTTTACATGATTATTATTTAAAATCAAATCTAAATGTTGTATGTAAAACAATGTTTTTTAATTACTATAAAAATCAATATGTATTTGAAAATTTATAACACAACATTCAACTGGCCAACTATTTCGAACAATGATCTTACATTGTCATCTATATGGTAATGTTTGAACTATTTGCAAATCGAATTTTGCTGTCGATAAAAAAGAAAACTGTAATTTAAATACTAGTAGTGCAATCTATGGACTATTTTTAAACAAGTATTGCCATTTTTACATTCTTCTGATCACAACGAAGTCTGAGAATTTCACTTGGTATTAGGAATACATGAATAAAGTTGAAAATAACTAAATGTCACTTCATGTTGAAGAATTATTTTTACCACTTTGACTGCAAGGAAAAAGTGGTATAGCGTTTGGTACAGTATCTGTAACATTTCAAAAAAAAAATTGTGTATAGAAATTCTTCATATAGTCCCTAGATGACGAATCTGAACTTAGTTTATGTGGGTGTATGTGTGTGCGTCTTCAGGTCGCTCGCTCGCTCGCTCGGTCGTAGATCAAAATTTTGTGGCCGCCACTCCTCGTAGACGGTTCAACCGATTTTAATAAAAGTTTCAAGATAAATTTGTTTAGTACCTAAGATGGTCATGTAGTTTTATTTTTTCTAGTAATGCCAACTTTCCGAGAAAAAAATTACTAAAGTTCATAAAAATTCATATTGGCTACATTATTTATTCGATTTGGATCAAATTTTCAGAAAAGTTTCTCCTAGTGTTCCCATTAATTATATAATTTTATTAATATCCAGTGTTGCCAACTTTCCGAGAAAAAAATTACTAAAATTTTTAAAAATATATTATGGCTATATGTTTTTTAATCGATTTTACTCAAATTTTTACAAAAGATTTTCCTAGTAATCATATAATTTATGTAATTTTAACAAAATACAGTGTTGCCAACTTTCCGAGAAAAAAATTTACTAAAAATTTTAAAAATTTATTATGATCGCTTATTATTTAACCGATTTTAATCAAATTTTCGTAAAAGATTTTCCTAGTGCCTAAATAAATTATGCAATTTTAATAAAATTCAGTGTTGTCAACTTATCGAGAAAAAATCAGAAAATTTTTTAAAAATTATTGTGGCTACATTATTTATTCGATTTTGATGAAATTTTCCCAAAAGTTTCTCCTAGTGCCCACATAGATTATAATATTATTAAAATACAGTATTGCCGACTTTCCGAGAAATGTCAAAGTGGTCTATATATGGGTTTACCCATATACTTCTAATCTTGTTTAATTTAGATTTAAATAAAAAATTATCTTTAATTTTATATGTGTTATTTGTACAATTGATCTTTATAAAAAAAATATAAAAACATTACGTATTTGAAGAATATTTAGATGTAAGGTGAAGCGGGGCGGGGCGGGGCGGGGCGGCAACTTTTCCCTGGTCATAATTTTTTATGCAGTCGAATCCTGTTCGGACCGAAACGTATCTCCTGGACGCCAAGTGTGTAAAAAATTAAAAAATTGCAAGCAGAATGAAATTGGTTAACTACAATTTGAAAGGAGAGTAAATGCTGCTGTTGTAAGGTGCTTTGGGTGCTTTCGGGGCACTTTTGCTAGGAATGTAAAAGTTTCCAAAGAAGCCCGATTGAGTATATACAATGCAGATTTCGGTGCCTACGTTGATACGTATAGGGTAGTGAATGTTGTTGGGTTTGGTTGCAAAAGCATAAAAGCGGAAAATGAGATTTTTCTGTTTGGTAGCTAGGTGTAAATAGGAGAGATCGGGTACGAAATACGATTAGTGTATGATAGAGTGTGAAATTCAAGCAAAAATGTTGTAGCAAAAGTTGGTGTTAGTCAGTTAAGATGGTTCGGAGCCATGTTGAGTGAATGCGTCTAATGGAGGTTTGCAGTTAAAAAGATTTATTTGAATGATTTTGATGGTATACGTTTGCGAAGTGGATCAGTCCAATGAGTAGTTGGAGTGGTATGATTAAAAGAGTGGCTTGCGTGAGCGAAAGTTTCCAAGTAGTAGGAATAAAAGAGCATGATATGAGAGAGGAATTATGAATGTGGATGAAGCGATAGTTGCTTGTTTGGAGGCGATTGATTTCGGGATGATGAAGAGTTTGTGCCACACCTTTTTGGGTACATGGAGTAGTTGTGTATGTTATATAAAAACATTAATAAAAATGTATTATTATTTATATTTTTATTTTTCAAAAAATCAACAAATCAAACAATAAATTTAAAATAGAAAAAAATTTAAAAAGTTTTTGTTTTATAAATAGAAATTTCTACTGTGATGTTATAAAAAGTGATATATTAATTAGAAAATCTAATCAGTTACCTAATTAGTTATACCACAAGTATTGACTAAATGAAAATCGGAAAAAATGATTTTCCTAAAGATACAATTAAAGAATTTAAATACACAATCTATTAAACCTTTTTTTCGAATCTTGTATTAAATGAAAAATGATTATAAAATGTCAAAATAAAAATATTAAAAATTTAATTTTATATTAAAAATGAAAACATTATTTTCGATTTTTTATGAACAAAATAAACAATTATGAATTGAAAAATATTTCAATTCTAAAACAAATCTACACTGTAAAAAAATTTTACAATAAAAATCATTGGACACTTTGTTGCCAACGATAATCATTGTAAATTTACCAAAAAAAATGTATTTTTACAAAAATTATTTTTATATGTAAAATTACAATTAAAATATGTAACATTACATTTGCTAAGTAAATTTACATAACTACTAGTAATATTTCCACTTTTTAAAGTAATTATTACATTTGTGAATGTAAATATTACATTTATGCGTACATATTTACATTAATAAATGTAACAATTACACTTACTGTTGTAAATATTGTATTTATTAATATAAATATTACATTTATTAATGTAATTATTACATTTACTAATGTCATTATTACATTTATAATTTTTTACATTTTTATATAAAAATATTCGTATAATTACATAAAATAAGTATTCAAATGTAAAAATACATAAAAATTGTAAAATTCAAATAATATTAGAAAATTTCTGTAATATTTACAGATTTTAGTAAATTTACAAAAAAAATAAAAATTACAGTGAAATTCATTGTAAAATTACCATGATTATCATTGTAAATTTACACCAATTTTTTATAGTGTAGGCACTGTGTGTTCTGTGCGATTTATAAAACCCCCAGCTGAGTTTTGATATGCGCTGTGCTGTGCTAAATTATTTCTTGTGCGCTGTGCGAGTTATAAATCCAGCTTTAAAATCTACTCGATCTATTGCAATAAAAATGCATCGTCGGTCTTGCAGACCCACCAGGAAATTTTAATCCACGGTCTCATAGACCGAAATGGCTCCTTGTGAATTTTTTTTAGTAACGCAACAGACTAAAAAGCCGGATAACAAATATTCGGCAATATCAGAAAGCCGGATACCGGATAAATAATATCAAATTTTGTTGAAATATTTGTTTAAGATACAAGAAACAAATGATTGCTAGGCAAGGAGAGATGCTAACATTATTACATCGCAATTTAGTTTTAGTTAAATTTCGTTATTAAAAAATTAACGTGTATCGTGTATCTACTAGTTTTCAATTTAAAAGTATTTTTCAAAATATATAACGTCCGCCGAAAAGTCTGCATCATATGGAAAATATTTATATTATTTGTTTTTGTGAAAATTATGATTACATGATTTTTTGGTGCTTGTCTGTAAAGTAACAAGATTAGAAGTATATGGGTAATCAACTGCTGCATAATAATGTCATTATTGTACTAGTAACATAATGACTTTTTTCTACATAAGTAATATGGTAAGGTAATATTAATATTAAGATAGCTTTGGAGAAAAAATATTTTATTCATATTACTAAATACAGTTTAAACAACTTATGAATACTTATTACATAATAATATTGATTTATTATATAATATATTTAATAATAATAAAATTTAAAAAATATATAAAATTGATTTGCCGTCATCTTTACATTAGAATATCAACAAACTGTCATCTTGTCACAATAAACAATTTAGAATTTCATTTTGTATTAGGAATGCATAACCAAAGTTTCTGACCAGGTCAGATTTTACCTGCGGTGAAACAAAATTTGCTAAAAAAAAACTAAATACAAGCTCATATGTAGTTTGGTTCAGAACTATTAGTTTGTGCTAAAACAAAACACTGATTTCGTTCGAGAAAGAACAGTCTGAATGAGGTTTACCAATATTTAAGTATTAATGATTAATAAAAAGAGAACTACAACAATTAAATCGTTATATTACGAATTCGAAAATGTTATTTTTTTAAATTTCTACTATAAAGAAAAGTTTTCCATTTCGCATTCATCAGGTTTCTTCTTTGCATGAGAATGGATATCTTCTTAACTTCCACTTACAGTAAAAGTTCTCTCACATATTTCGCATTTATAAGGTTTTCAATTTGAATGAGAACGAATATGTTTTTCTAAGTTTCCACTTTCAGTAAAAGTTTTCTCACATATTTCACATTAATAAGGTCTCTCATTTGTATGTGTACGAATATGCAATTTTAAATTTCCTTTTTGAGTAAAAGTTTTCTCACATATTTCGCATTTATAAGGTCTTTCATTTGAATGAGAACGGATATGTATTTTTAAGCTTCCTCTTTGAGTAAAAGTTTTCTCACATATTTCGCATTTATAAGGTCTTTCATTTGTATGTATACGAATATGCGTTTTTAAGTTTGCATTTACAGTAAAAGTTTTCTCACATATTTCGCATTTATAAGGTCTTTCATTTGAATGAGAACGGATATGTGTTTTTAAGCTTCCTCTTTGAGTAAAAGTTTTCTCACATATGTCGCATTTATAAGGTCTCTCCTGTGTATGTGTACGAATATGCACTTTCAAATGTCCATTGGTAATAAAAGTTTTCTCACATATTTCGCATTCATAAGGTCTCGCATTTGTATGTATACGAATATGGCGTTTTAAATCAGTACTTCGAGTAAAAATTTTCTCACATAATGTACATTTATGAGATTTTCTTTTCATTATCGATTCATCAATTTCATTCCAATTTCTACTAGCTTGACAATGTTTTATATCGGTTTCATTCTCAAAATCAGAATATTCTTCCTTAATTATTAATTCTGAATGTAAATCGAAAGATTCTGATTTCAAACTTTCTTCAAATTTAATATTTGTATCATTTTCCAAATCCACTTCAATGTTCTCTTCTTTAATAGCTTCTTCTTTCATACAAGCAGCATCAAAATTTGTATTATTTTCTAATTCTAAACTATCTTCAATTTTAATGTTTCTATCAGTTTCCAATTCTAGTTTAATGTATTCTTCATCAATATTCTCTTCTTTAATTTCGTTTTTCATAACTTCACTATTTGGAGATTGTTGTTTTGCATATCGCTTTAAAATTTCTTGCGATTTAAAACATTTTTCCACAAATTTATACGTTTCATTTAATCGAACCGAACAAATTGAACAAATACAATCCGATAACTTCTCAGTACATTCCAGCTAAAAATATAAATTAAAATTACGTATTACATATAATAAAAATCTTCGGTTTAAGTGGAAGCTTAATAAAAAAAATATATTTCTACTAATAACACCAAGTCCCTATGATATTTAAGTAATATTTGATTTATTTGAGAGATCAAAATCCCACTATAAGCTTTGTGGGTACGTAACTTGGTTATGGGGTGACAAATGGTTAAAAATAACCCGCGCAAAACGAAATTTTTACCAGCCTTAAAATAGCAACACACAGCCAAATACATTTCTCTAAAACAGCTATTCCCACTGCTCTTGCAGGCACAAATTTTAGTTTAGCGAAAACATATTATAATAATTAATAAGCTAATAAAATAATTGTTTTATGTAATTTTTATTGTAAATGTATATGTATTCAAATTACAACTTGTTATATGTAGGTTTCAATTAAACAAAACCAACAAACGTATTAAAATTGAAAATACTCTAAATTAGGTTAGGTTAAATATTGTCTGTTCACAAAACTTATAAAAGAGACAATAAATAAATGATTACTTATCAATTTATAAGCATGTAATATTTTTCGTGACCTAATTAAAGCTAGTATTTTACTTACAATTTCCGATGCAATGGTTTCCAATTTGTATGATAATAATACGTTATCCGAATCCATTGTAGTTAAACTAAATGTTATATTATCACCACCAGCACATAATCGACAAAGTGTTTCATCTAAATGTTGTTTTAATATTATTTGAGAATCGATACATTGTTTGATAAATTTATAAGCATCATTCAATCGAACAGCGCAAATTGTACAAATACCATTCGGTAATTTGATCTTGCAATCCACCTAAAATAAAAAATGTAAAAGATTCAGAAACAATAATGTATATTACAATGAAAAACAAATAATTTCATTCTTACAATTTCTGGCATAATTGCTTCCAATTTATCCACAAAACGTTTGCCATCTGAATCCAGATCAAGTATAGTGAACGATACATTTTTGTCACTTATACATAATTGACAATGATGCATAAACTTATTCATGATTAAAATTAAATTTTCTACCAAAAAAAGCTTCTTATAATAAGTAAAATATAAAAATATTGTAAATGATAGTATTAGAGGTTAACATATAAAAATCTGACACGAAACCAGTTGGCCAGATGAATTTTGTGTAAAATTACTAGTATAAGAAGAAGAATAAATAACTGCGTATTTAATTTTACAACTTTTGCCTTAATTGCTACTTGATCTAGGTTCTAGCTATTTGTTTAAATAAAATTTAAATAAAAAAAAAAAAATAGAAAGATAAGTAATCATTCTGCAGCTAAAGTCAATAAAGTTGAATGAACTTTACCTACAGGACCGTAAATGTAAACAATTACTTTAAATATAATTTGTCACTTTTTTTTTTACGTGAAATCAAATCTAAATGTTGTATGTAGAATAATGTTTTTTTACTTACTATAAAAATCAATATGTATTTGAAAATTTATAACACAACATTCAACTGGCCAACTATTTCGAACAATGATCTTACAGTGTCATCTATACGGTAATGTTTGAATTAATTGCAAATCTAAATATTTTGTCGATAAAAAAGAAAACTGTAATTTTATTACTGGTAGTGCTATCTATATGTTAATGTTTAAACTATTTGCAAATTGAACTGTTATGTCGATAGAAAAGAAAACTGTAATTTGATTACTAGTAGTGCAATCTTTGGACTATTTTTAAACAAGTATTGCCATTTTTACATTCTTCTGATCACAACGAAGTCTGAGAAGTCCACTTGGTATTAGAAACACATGAATAAAGTAGAAAATAACTAAATGTCGCTGAATGTTGAAGAATTATTTTTTATTTTATGCATTGTTATATATTATATAAATTAGTATAAAATTGGTTGTTTATACGGTCAAATTGCAATAAAAATGTATCGTCTAGGAAATTTGAACTCACGGTCTTATAAACCGTGATGGTCATTTGGAAATATTTTCTTTAGTGATGCAATGGACTAAAAAGCCGGATAACAAATATTCAGCCATATTAGAATGCCGGATATCGGATTATCATAAATGATATTAAATTTTATTTAGAAATGTAAATGTTTCCAAAGAAGCCCGTTTGAGTATATACAATGCAGTTTTGGTGCCTACGTTGCGATGTATAGGGTAGTGAATGTTGGGTTTGGTTGCAAAAGCATAAACGGAAAATGACTGCTGTGCGAAATGAGATTTTTGCGTGGGGTAGCTGGGTGTAACTATAGGAGAGATCAGGTACGAAATACGATTAGTGTATGATGAGTGTGAAATTGAAAAAAATGTTGTAGCAAAAGTTGGTGTTAGTCAGTTAAGATGGTTCGGGCATGTTGAGCGAATGCGTCTAATAAACGTTTGCTGTTAAAAAGATTTATTTGAATGATTTTCGATGGTATACGTTTGCCCAGTGGATCAGTCCGATGAGTAGTTGGAGTGGTATGATTAAGAGAGTGGCTTGCGTGAGCAAAAATTTCCAAGTAGTAGGAATAAAAGAATTATAAATGTGGATGAAACGAAAGTTGCTTGTTTGGAGGCCACTGATTTCGAGATGATGAAAAGAGTTTGTGCCACACTCTGCTTGGGTACATGGCGTGATTGTGTATGTATGTATGTAAAAGATACAATTCAAGAATTTAAAATACACAATTTATTAAACCTTTTTTTCGAATCTTGTAATAATTGAACAAGATTAGATGTATATGGGTAAACCCATATAGTCCACTTTCACATTTCTCAGAAAGTTGGCAACACTGTATTTTAATAATATTATAATTTATGTGGGCACTAGGAGAAACTTTCGAGGAAAATTTCAGCAAAATCGAATAAATAATGTAGCCACAATGAATTTTTAAAAGTTTTTGTGATTTTTCTTGATAAGTTGGCAACACTGTCTTTTGTTAAAATTACATAATTTATTTAGGCACTAGGAAAAACTTTTATAAAAATTTGATTAAAATCGGTTAAATAAAATGGTCATAATAAATTTATAAAAATTGTAGTAATTTTTTTCTCGAAAAGTTGGCAACACTGTATTTTGTTAAAATTACATAAATTATATGAATACTAGGAGAATCTTTTGTGAAAATTTTAGTAAAATTGGTTAAATAACATAGCCATAATAAAATTTTTAAAACTTTAGTAACTTATTTCTCGGAAAGTTGGCAACACTAAATACAGTCGATTCCGCTTAATTGGGACAGCCGCTTATTTGGGACAAATCTCAAAGAACAGAAACCAAACCAAGGAACCAACAGTAAATTTACATGTTTAATTGGGACAACATTCCGCTTAATTGGGACAGTAAATTTAAGATCACAGTATATATTATGTTACAAATATGTATTCACAAGAAAAAATATTTACAAAAAATTTAATATGATACGCTTCATATCTTTTTGATTCACAACATGGAAAATTATATTTAAAACACTAGCAAATATGTATCAATTAATTACATTAGTATCGCGCGCTTTAAACTTTTTTCCCAACACATTCATTCACGTATGAAGTACGGACCCACGCGCGCTCAAAGGTTATTGTTTACCCTCGCGTCGGCGTGGCGCGGCACCGGTCATTATAGCTGTGAGAATCTACCCTGCTGTCTCAATCGTTACGTATTCAGTTATGATTCAGTTACCACTACACCTCGCGCGTGGAAGGTTCGTTAAACTTACATTTTGTCAATTTTATTTAAAAAAAATTGACTCTTGCCAAGATGCCAGGAAGTGATATGACAGTTTCTAGTAAAATTGCTTTGCTGGATAAGTGTAGAAGTGAAATGTTTCAAAAACAAAAGACAGACTACACTTGACACATTTTTGAATTGAATTAAAAATGTATGTATTTATTTATTATATTATTTTGGAATTTATTATTATTTTTTCTTAAAAGTTTTAAAAGAATTTATAAAATAAAATTATTGAAAGAAAAATATGGATTGCTTAATTTTATGTAAAATTCGGTTAATTGGGACAGCCGCTTAATTGGGACAAAATGCCCTAGTCCCGATGTGTCCCAATTAAGCGGAATCGACTGTATTAATAAAATTATATAATTAATGGGAGCATTAGGGATATCTTTTCTGAAAATTTGATCAAAATCGGATAAATAATGTAGAAAATATGAATTTTTAAAAACTAGTAATTTTTTTCTCGGAAAGTTGGCATCACTAAAAAAAATAAAACCACATGACCATCTTGTGTACTAGACAAATTTATCCTGAAAATTTCAATTAAAATCGATTGAACCGTCTATTAGGAGTTGCGGCCACAAAATTTTGACTTACGACCGAGCGAGCGAGCTGACGACGCACATCCATACACCCACATAAACTAAGTTCAGATTCGTCATCTAGAGACTATATGAAGAATTTCTATACATTTTTTTTTTTTTTTGAAAATGTTACAGACATTGTACCAAACGCTATACCACTTTTTCCTTACAGTCAAAGAGGTAAAAAGTGATATTTTAATTAGAAAATCTAATCAGTTACCTAATTAATTATACTACAAGTATTGACTAAATAAAAATCAGGAAAATGATTTTCCCAAAGATACAACTAAAGAATTTAAAATACACAATTTATTAAACCTTTTTTTCAAATTTTGTATTAATTAAAAAATAATTATAAAATGTCAAAATAAAAATATTATAAATTTAATTTTATATTTAAAAAAACAAACAAAATGGAAGCATTATTTTCGAGTTTTATGAACAAAATAAACAATTATATTGAAAATATTTCAATTTTAAATCAAATCTACACTGTAAAAAAATTTTACAATGAAAATTATTAGACACTTTGTTGCCAACGATAATCATTGTAAATTTACAAAAAAATGTATTTTTACTAAAATTATTTTTATATGTAAAATTACAATTGAAATATGTAACACATTTTAATATTACATTTGCTAAGTAAATTTACATAACTACTTGGAATATTTCCACTTTATAAAGTAATTATTACATTTGTGAATGTAAATATTACATTTATGCGTACATATTTACATTAATAAATGTAACAATTACATTCACTGTTGTAAATATTACATTTATTAATGTAATTATTACATTTACTAATGTCATTATTACATTTATAATTTTTTTACATTTTTATATAAAAATATTTGTATAATTACATAAAATAAGTATTCAAATATTCAAACATAAAAATTGTAAAATTTAAATAATATTATAAAATTTCTGTAATATTTACAGATTTTAGTTAATTTAAAAAAAAAAAGAAAATTACAGTGAAATTCATTGTAAAAATACATAAAAATTGTAAAATACAAATAATATTATAAAATTTTTGTAATATTTACAGATTTTAGTAAATTTACAAAAAAATGAAAATTACAGTGAAATTCATTATAAAAATACATAAAAATTGTAAAATTTAAATAATATTATAAAATTTGTATGATATTTACAGATTTTAGTAAATTTACAAAAAAAATGAAAATTACAGTGAAATTCATTGTAAAAATACATAAAATTTGTAAAATTCAAATAATATTAGAAAATTTCTGTAATATTTACAAATGTTAGTAAATTTACAAAAAAAAATGAAAATTACAGTGAAATTCATTGTAAAAATACATAAAAATTGTAAAATTCAAATAATATTAGAAAATTTCTGTAATATTTACAGGTTTTAGTATTTACCAAGAGTGTAGCAGCGTCTTCATGATCATGAACTAGCTTTTTCTTCTTTACATTTAGCACATTTAAAGTTTCTGTAAACTTTTTTACAAGTTTTTTTAGTCTATTGACAGAAATTGTTGCCATTGGGAATCACTCGTGAAATCTATTAATAACATTGCATAAGATGATTCCCCCAGCCCGTAACACTGTATTAGGTAAACAAGCTGTTCTTGGGTCAACATTTTTAACAAAGAAAACAATAACGAGCAAGTAATTTGCAAAACACTTAGATTAGCAATCAATTTCAAACAAACATTTAAAGATTTTGATGTTTATCTAAGATAATAACAAATAACACAAAAAGCAGATTTAATGAAAGTTAGCCGATCTTTTTGAAATTTTGCATACAGTCATAATTTCAAATTCTAAACAACTTTTCTTAAGAACATTATGCCGTATTATTGACTAAAAAGGCACTTTACCTGAACATAAAATAGTTTTTTACATTTTTCATGGCCGCCTTGATTTTTAGAAAACTAAAACTGTGCTTAAAATTGTTTTTAAACAAAGCAGGGCGGGATCCCAAAACATAAAAATGAAATTCTTAAATTTTTTGCCGATTACACCAATAGTGAACTCAATCCGGGGACACACTGTATATAGTTCAGTGCCTAGCCTGATATTCATTTTTTTTTTAAATATTTATTACTACGAATTTAAATTACAAACATAATAAATAAATTATTACTAATAATAATTATTATCTAATTTATGTTAAATAAATAGATTTTTATGTTTTATAATAAATAGACTTCACAGAAAATTTTAATCGATCATAATCATCATTATGAATATTTAATTAGGAACATTTTTGTCATTTTATTTTTTTGCAGTTTTTTTTTTTAATTATTATCTGTAAATATGGTACTTTCTCTCCATACTATTCCTATTCTACTATGAGCACAAAAACCGCCTATATAACAATCCCCATTTTCCAAAATAAAACTTTCAACAACAGAACAAAAGTTTGGATTCGGAATTTCAATTATTTGCTCCTTACTGTCCCCCATTTATATTTTTATATAATGTATTTTATTAAACATAATAATATGACATTTTACATAATTACATAGAAACAAATGAATCAATCAAAACTTACTTTAAGAAGTAATAGAAATTATATGAATTGTAAAACGATGTAAATATGTTAAAGTACTGGTATTTGAATATTTTTAAATGTTTAGATAATTTTTATTCAAAAAAATTGACCTTTGTGAGCATATTATCAAAAGAAATTTCTTGATTCTTGTTACTTACCTCTTCGGAGCAAAAGTACAAAATAATCTTGGGTGACTCTGGTGACACGAAACCTTACTTCATGTAGAAATAAATTTTAAATCGCAATTATTTAATATTTCGACCAAACTTGCTGTTATTTCAACTAATAAGCGATTTTATTTATAAATCAACTTTTATGTGACAAATATAGAAATATGAATTAAAAGTATTACTAACAAATGGCGTTACTGATATTAAATCTAAAAATTATAACAAAAAACATCAAAAATAATTCTTAGTAAAAAATAAATAAATTTGAAAATATATAAATTGTTAAAATGTTAAAATTTGTCAAATATTTTAAATATATCTCAAATAATAGTGCTTTTACAAAGATGTATTAATTCGAATTGTAAGGCAAACAAATAAAATAATACTTGTAGGTATAATATATTTATTTATATATAAAATATAATTTTTTTTAAATTACACGTCAAAAGAATTAAATGGAAATTAAACAATATAAAATTAACAAATTTATGTCTTCGAATATGTTTTATTAACGATTCATTTCGAGTAATGTTTTCTTACAAGTTGTACACTGAAATGGTTATTCGGCTATATGTAATCGAATATGTCTTTTTAAACTACTTTTTTTAGTAAATGTTTTCTTACAAGTTTGACAGTAAAATGGTTTTTCTCCTGAATGTGTCTGAATATGTCTAGTTAAATAAATTTTTTGAGCAAATGTTTTCTTACAAGTTTGACAGTGAAATGGTCTTTCGCCTGTGTGCGTACGAATATGTGTTGTTAAATTACTTTTATGAGCAAATGCTTTCTTACACGTTTTACAGTGGAATGGTTTTTCACCTGTATGAGTACGGATGTGTATTGTTAATTTAGAAGGTTTATTAAAACCTTTTCCACATATTTTACATTCGTAACTTCTTTTACTTGTACCAATTTTTCTAGTTATATCTGATTGATTTTTACGAGCTTTCTTATCCACATTGCATATATACGGCGCTCGAGTTGTGTGTGAACGAATATTCACTTTAACATCTGAACTGCCTTTAGAAGAATTTTGACGTAATTTTCTGGTACTGCGTTTTTTCAATGCTTTGCGAACATATTTTAAGTGGTCAACATCATTTTTACAATTCTTCGAATAACTTGAATTATTTCTTTCATTTTGAAAATTAATAAGAAATTTATTCGTGTCATCACATAAACGGTTTAATTTAAAATTGTATTTTACTTTAATATCATTTGCCAAACTATATTCTGTTAGATTAAACCCGCAAAAATCGCTTTGCTCAGTAATTGTTGGTATATCAACAAAAGAATTTTTACTGTAATGATCTTCTATTTTAATTTCATCTTCGCATTTTACTTCGGTACATTCATAGTCAATAATATTAGTTTCGTACAGATGTTCTTCAATTATTTCATTTTTAAAATCAATTATATCTTCACCTAAACTTTCTAATTCTTCTTTTACGTTTATATTAGATTGTGTATCAATTGGATAATTGCATTCTTCTTCATTGATTTCCATTTTGACATTGGTTTCTTCTTGTTTAATATCATCTTCAAAGTTCACTTGAATAGAGTCTGAATCATCATTATACTCAATAATGTTTTCTTGTTTTATAAAACCAGATTCTTCCTTATAATTCACTAATGTATTAAGAAATTCCTCATCAGTTTGTTCGTTATTCATATAATTCATATAGTTGATTGTTTTATTTTGTTCCAATTTTATTGCAATTATTTCAATTTCATAATTTTCACCTTGTTCCGTATCGAGTCCATTTTGTAATTGTTCTAAATATTTGTTTAGAATTTCTTGCGAACACAAGCAGTTTTTTATAAATTTGCAAGCTTGATTTAACTGTGCAACTGTACATATGCCGATTGGTAAACTGCTATTTATTTTTAGCTAGAAAAACATATCAATATGAAATCATTATATTAAATTGTTAAATAATTGTACTTACAAGTCCCGGTGCAATTCGGTTTAATTTGTCCAATAAAATGATGTTATCTGAATCGGAATTGTTCAACGTTGACGAGATACTTTTATCAGTTGTGCACAAACGACAAAGTTTTTCAAACATAAACATTTTTATGTTATTATTATATGTGCTTTGTAGTTTGTTTTAAAATTATATATTAATATTATTATACAGTAGTAACAAACTTATAACCACGTAATAACAACTGACTGAACCAACTTCTTTAAAAATCAGAAAAGCAAAGACCAAAATAAAAAATGTCAAACTACGCTGCTAGAAACAAGCTTCTGCTGCAAACATCTGTCACAAATCCAGTTGGCCAGATGAACTTTGTGTAATGTTATACGGTTACTAGTATAAGAAGAAGAATAAACGGTAGCGTATTTTGTACTGAACGCACCATATTTAATTTTGAAAATGTTTTCTTAACTGCTACTTGAATTAGGTCTGTTTATCTAAATGAAATTCAAACAAAAAAAAAAAAAAATAGAAAAATTAAGTTATTCATTCTGTAGCTAAGGTCAATGTGGTTGAATGAAGTAACCTAGCACACCAATCACACACCAACTAAAAAATCAACTTCATTCAATCTTTCTGACTTTACCTACAGGACTGTCAACTGAATATTAATGTAAACAATTACTTTAAATATAATTTGTCAGGTTTTTACATGATTATTATTTGAAACCAAATTTAAATATTATGTAGAATGTTGTTTTTTAATTACTATAAAAATTAAGATGTATTTGAAAATTTACAACGGACCATTTAACTGGCCAACTAATTCTATTAATGTGATACATAAACGAAAGCTAAACATTCAGTGTGAAAGGGCAAACATTACGGCTGCTGTCACTTTCAAAATTCCCTTCCATTATTTCTATGGGAGTATTCAACAAAAATACGCTGCAATTTATTCTTCTTCTTATACTAAGAAAATTAAGCAAAATTCATCTGGCCAACTGGATTGGTGACAGCTTCTTATAAGTTAACCTATAATACTTATCAAATACAATATTTTTATGTTTTACTTATTGTAAGAAGCTTTTTTTGATGGAAAAATAATTATAATCATGAATAGTTTTATGCAACTTTGTCAATTATGTATACGTGATAACAATGTAGTTCACTATACTTCATCTGGATTCAGATGACAAACGTTTTGTAGATAAATTGGAAGCAATTATGCCAGAAATTGTAAGAATGAACTAATTTGTTTTTATTGTAATATACATTATTATTTTTAAATAATATGCATTTTTTAGGTAGATTGCAGGCTCCAATTACCGAATGGTATTTGCACAATTTTGCTGTTCAGTTGAATGATGCTTATAAATTTATAAAACAATGTTTCGATTCTCAAATAATATTGAAACAACATTTAAATGAAGAACTTTGTCGATTATGTGCTGATCGTGATAATATAACCTTTAGTTTAACAACAATTGATTCGGATAATGTATTGTTATCATATAAATTGGAAACCATTGCATCGGAAATTGTAAGTAACATACTAGCTTTAACCAGGTCCACGAAGAAAATTATATGCTTAGAAATTGATAAGTAATCATTTATTTATTGTCTCTTACATAAGTTTTAAGTACAGACCACATTTAACCTAACCTAATTGAATGTATTTTAAATTTTAATATCTTTATTAGTTTTGTTTAACTGGAATTAATATAAAATAAGTTGTAATTTGAATACATCTATATTTACAATAATGATTATTTTATTCACAATGATTAAGGTTTACTTTCGACAATACTTATTCTTATAATTAAATATAGTAGTTTTACGAATTAAAATCTCGTTCAGAAGAACACTTATTATTGATTATTGCATCGCAGATATAAGTAAACGATTATCTGTTAAAGTTAAAAAATATTTTTACAGTGAAACAATATTACAGAAGTCCAAAATTTTAGTTTAACGTTCAAACAAAATCTGATTTATTATTGTATAAAATGTTAGAAAATAATTCTTAGTTTGTTTCATTAATTGACAATATTGATCAGTTCCATATAGATCGATCGGAAATTAATGGTTTCTGTTTTGTTTTAAGAGTAAACAACTACGTTAAGAACAGATAATATAAAAATAACAACTTTTCGCACAATCGTGATGTTATATGTACAGGGTGGGCAAATTTGTAGGTTTTCATAGGAGAACTCGTAAACTATAAGAGATATGGAAAAATGGATCGCGCATCCTCTATCGCTTTTTTTGAAAGAAACTCAATTATGAAAACAAAAATTAGCTATCGTCTTTTGCTTTCGAGTTATGGCGAAAAGTTCGCTTTTTCTGTATTTTGATAAATGGCGATATCTCGATGGTTTTTTAAATTAGACGAAAATAATTTTCACATTTTTATAAGGTACTTTTTTTAGTAGAATGAAATGGTCTTAACGGATATTATAAATCTCCGTTAATTCTCGGGTTATAACTACAGTGACCATTATTTTTTTTTTATCAAAAAACAGGACAAGGAGAAAAAACAAAAAATCGCTATTAATACGTGTATTAACATGAGATCAATTATTCGGCAAATTATTTTACAAAGGAGATACTCATAACTATAGACTTATTAGTAACAAAATTAGACTCTTGTAAATAAAAAATATTCAATCTTTTAAAATTACATCAAATTTGTTTTTAATATCACGTTCTTTAAAACTAAACTAACAACAAATAAAGTATAATTATATTTAATTTTCTCAATATAAAGGTCAGACCTTAACAAAAATATATATAAAGCTTATAAAGAATATTCATATTTTAATTAATTACTATATTTTTCCACGCTGTGTATCTGTTTCAGAATATCAATTTTATCACTCAAATATTCCTTAAATTGTATGCAATTCATATTATACTTACATTTTAGAAATAAAAGTGATTTAATCGTTTCGACTTTTAGTTGAATTTTTCAGCTGACCAAATATTATTTAATACAGAAAAGACTCTTTCTGTTGGTGCGTTAGATGCTGGTAAGCTCATGGCAAACTCAACTATTTTCAAAATATTTACATAAGAAATGTTTTTATTATCCAAATGTAAAAAATCTCGATCCATTTTTTATCACATGATTTGCTATTGTTAGCAAATTAAAATATAATTTAATTTAAGTATAATTTAAATTTCATTAAAAAAACAGTACAAAACAGTACAACTAAATAAAAAAACAGCACATTTAAGTTTAAAAAAACAAAACAGGACATCGTCTTAAAAAACAGTACTGTCCTGCCAAAAACAGTACGAATGGTCACCGTAGTTATAATATAAAGTTGTGCTTTTTTAAATACAAGTCATAGTCGGCTCTGACTTAGTTAAATAGAGAATTTTTTTCTCTTTTCAATGATATATATATCATGTAGTGTTGAAAATGGTCAAAACTGCCATTTTTTGAAATACATATTTTTGTAATTTATTATATAAATTATAGATTTATAAATAAACAAATTTATAATAAATTGAAATATGATCTAACTGTCGCGAAAAGTTAATAAAATATAATAATTTTTCTAAAACAACAAACAATAATATTTATAAAAGAACTCATATACGAATTTCGAATGCTAAGTTTTTATCAACAGATAAAGTCCTAATCAGTCATGTAAGTTTACATAAATACTTAACGTACCGAGTGGTCAAAGATCAATAATTAACACCGATTACAAATCATGTAAGTTGTAAATGTTAAAACTTTTTGTTTTTTTTTGCAATGTAGCCAGTTCATTCAGAATTGGCCAATGGCGTACTCACACATGTAGAAAATGGTGGTGGTACAGGTATATATATATATATATATATATATATATATATATATATATATATATATATATATATCAGATTGCGGAGCAGAAACTGTCATTCAGTCACCAAGCACTGAGGATGTCATCTACGATGTATGGCAAAACATCTGCAACGAGGATAGATCAACCACGGCATATCAGCCCAGAAAATTCTATAAATTCAACAAATTTTAATGCTTACAAATCTGCATTAAAAATATAGGTTCCAAAAAGGAAATTATAATAATTAATAATTATTAAATTTGTGATGTTTTTCATATTTTATATAATATATTTTATTATATTTACCAATATTCTTTATATTGTATAGCAAATGTATTTTTCCGCACTTTGACTGCAAGGAAAAAGTGGTATAGCGTTTGGTACGGTGTCTGTAACATTTTCAAAACAAAAAAAAATTGTATATAAATCCTTCATATAGCCTGTAGATGACAAATCTGAACTTAGTTTATGTGGGTGTATGGATGTGCGTCGTCAGCTCGCTCGCTCGCTCGGTCGGTCGTTAGACAAAATTTTGTGGCTGCATCTCCTCCTAGACGGTTCAACCGATTTTAATGAAATTTTCAGGATAAATTTGTCTAGTGCCCAAGATGGTCATGTGATTTTGTTTTTTTTTTCCAGTGATGCCAACTTTCCGAGAAAAAAATTACTAAAGTTTTTAAAAATTCATATTGGCTACGTTATTTACCCGAATTTGATCAAATTTTCAGAAAATATTTCCCTAATGCTCCCATTAATTACATAATTTTATTAATATTCAGTGTTGCCAACTTTCCGAGAAAAAAATTACTAAAGTTTTAAAAAATTTATTATGGCCATTTTATTCAACCGATTTTACTCAAATTTTCACAAAAGATTCTCCTAGTATTCATATAATTTATGTAATTTTAACAAAATACAGTGTTGCCAACTTATTGAGAAAAAAATCACAAATTTTTTAAAAAATTCATTATGGCTACATTATTTATTCGATTTCGATCAAATTTTCAGAAAAGTATCTCCTAGTGCCACATAAATTATAATATTATTAAAATACAGTGTTGCCAACTTTCCGAGAAATGTCAAAGTAGTCTATATATGGGTTTACCCATATACTTCTAAGCTTGTTTATATAGATGTGAGTGTGTGTGTGTGTAAAAATTTAAATAAAATAATATATTTTTCCGGCTGAACTTTAGCATAGCCTCCCGTTTCACAAATTTTAAAAAAGCCAAATTTGCGCATGCGTGAACATCGGAATGCGCATGCCCCATGTGTAAAAACCAGTGAATCTCAAAAAGTTTCATTAGTAATTTTGACAATTTTGTCCGTTAAAACTTATATCATGTTAAGAAGTGTGATTGTTCCTTATGTTATGTTATGTTAAGAAATCCGGTAGGTTAGGGTAGGTTAGGTAGGTAGGTTTCAAGTAGGAGTTTGTTGTTTAAAGACCGTTAAAACACATTTAAAATCATATTTTGTCCTGTCGAATAGTTTGACAGTCACTGGTTTTTCAACTCGCGTAACTACCGCAAAAACGGGAGGCTGTTCTATAACTATACCATTTTTCCTGTTTAATAACGTAATTTTGATTTGATGGACTTTCTTATTACAGCATTTTGAAAAAGTAATTAAAGCAAACTGTATTCTTAATTTTTTATTTTATATTCAATTCATTTATTTCTACTTGTCTGAAGATTATTTTTCCAAAATATTTTTCTCATATCTTTATTTAGTTTGTAGATATTTGCAGTACGATTTAATACGCTTATAAAATTATATGTAATTTATTAATTATAATAATTAAAAATTTTCAAACTATTTATAAGTAGATGTGCAAAATATAGTTAGATTTCTTTAATACTTATGTATGTGTTTAATTATAAATTCTATACAAACCTATTTGTGTTAAAACAGAAACCATTTTTATTAAATCATTTTAATATTTGCAAATAAAATTGATTTGTATTTGATTGTAAAAATAAAAATAAAGTTTTCTGATGGTAAGTAGTATTTACAGTATAGTAAAAATCTTTCAGAACTCATTATATTAAAATAAAACGGCTTTAGATTAAAGTTCTGTATTAATATTTATTAATAATGGATGTACATATGTATGTATGTATTGAATTGCAAATATTTCTAATATGTTTCAAAACTGCGTAAATTGCTATTTAGAAATAATTTCATTATTCAACTAGTTACTATTGTAAATACTTTTACACAAGAAATAACAAAATATAATAATAATTACAGTTTTAATTCATTTATTTTTGTAATTTCATCAGTGTCCGGATTTGACAAGCTTGTCTCATATGCGCAGGCGCAAATTTCTAACAAGACGTAAAAATATTGTTCCAAAAATAAAGAAACAAGTTTTTTATGTGTTTATATTATTTTTTACTTGAAAGAGTTACCTGGTTATAAATTCTTTAGCACTCTTTGTCTTTCAACTAGCCAAATCGTTTTTTTCCTATTATTTTTTTGAATTATACTATGTTTCTCAAATAACTATGTTAGAATATTAAATAAAACATTGCCTTAATTTTGTATTAATGTTTATTTATAATCGATGTTTCGACGAACTCAACATACGCAATTTATATTTGTTACATGATTTGTGAGAATTAATAATTCTTTTGTTGAATATATAATATCTGACCATCTTTGGCGGTGCACATTGCATTTGTTGCACTTGTTTACATGTTTTTAACAATCAAATTAAATTTCAAGCGAAAATAAACAATGCAATTGTCAATTAACTTAACTTGATGTAATAGTTTTCGTAATATGGTCGCCGAAGATATCACTGCCACACCAGCGGTGTATAGTAACTAGCTGCTGTATAATAATGTCATTATTGACAATAACTTTATTAAAGACTAAAGAACAACAAAATGACAAAGTAGAGCGATTTACTAACGAAAAAATAGGTAAATTTCAATTGCAAAAACAATCACCATAAACAATTAAACAATTTTCCGAAGAGAAAGTTATCGAAATTATAGGAATACATACATACATACACAATCACGCCATGTACCCAAAAGGATGTGGCACAAACTCTTTTTAACATCCCGAAATCAATCGCCTCCAAACATTCCAATCGAGCACAAGCAACTTTTGCTTCATCCACATTCATAATTTCTCTCATACATGCTCTTTTATTCCTAACACTTGGAAACTTTCGCTCAAGCAAAACACTCTCACACCACAAAAAAAAAATTATTAATAATTGTAGTATACCGGTCACTATCAGAAGATGTAAACGAATTTCTACATAAATTGAACTCAGCATTAAATGAAATTATGGAAAATTTTAAAACACATACAATCTTCGTTACAGGATTGCTGAACGCATCAAATTTAAATTTGAAAATGTTTTATCAATTGCTAATTAATCTAGCTGTTTGTCTAAAAACCCCATACACTTACAAACAAATTGCTCAAACTGGTATTGCATAACAGGTCGTTGTGTAAACAAGGCTGTCCGTACATTAAATGAAATTTAAACAAAAGAAAAAAATACAAAAATAAAGTTTAGTATTAATCCTGCAGCTAAAGTCAATAAACTTCATTCAATATTTATTGATTTTACCTAAATAATTAGACCAAATTTAAAGAAATTTGAGAAAATAATTTTATTCATATTATTGAATAAGGTCAATACAACTTAACAATACATATTACATAATAATATTGATTTATTTACTCATTTGAATTTTATTATAAATAAACATTTAATAATAATAATAAAATTAATATAAATTGAAAAAATATATAAAATTGATTTGGGCAAATGCCGTCATCGTTACATTAGAATACATCAAAAAATTGTTATCTTCATGTCACAATAAAGACTGTAAATTTCAATTTGTATCAGGAACGCATAAACAAAGTTTATTGTCATTTCTGTAGTGTTATAAATATTCAAATACATGTTGTTTTTTATAGAAATTAAAAAACATTATTGTATGTACATAAAATCTAATTCAGACTACCGTTTTAGTTTTAAGCACAAACGCAAGAGCTGATTTATCAAAATATTCAGAAATACTTCACGTAAAAATTAAAAATGTGTCAAGTGTTTGGATTGGTCAAATTGTTGTGCTTCTACATAACACTAAAACAGCAGTCTGAATAAGACTTAACATTTTAATTTTATTTAAAATAATAATCATGTAAAAACAAATTATAATTAGAGTAAAACCACATTCAGACTGCCAGAACAGTTTTACGATTTAGTTTTAGTTTCACGACGTAACACAGTGCAAAAACTTGAAAAATGTTGTTAAAAATTAGTTTTGACGTTACTGTTACGTTGTATATATTCTAAACAGTTTTTGGTTACGTTCAGTACAATTTTTTTTTTACAGTTTAAGTTGTTTTGTTTTGTTAAATATGTCTGAAGAAAAATTTATGATTATACAAAATAAACCTGTACAATCATTTGAAAAATACGAATGCAAAACAGAACACTAAGAAAAGTATAAGACATAAATATAATTTTATAGGTTTATAGGAAGAATTCGCCATCTGTTTTGTTAATTTTTTTTCTGACGTGTCTAAAATGAATGTTATTTGATTATATGAAATACGGGTTTTCAAAATAATATTAATTTTTTCTTCGAAACTGATCATTTACATATTATAAATTTAATGTTTCTTTCATAAAAACATAAACTCATCGCTATCTCATTTTAGTAAAATGTGATGGGCCGTTCTTAAAACATAAGTGAATTTTAGTTAGAAACCTTGACCATTTTGCTAATGAAACTAAATCCGTGCTTTTGCAATGTATTCATATAAATTCACATGTAGTTCGGTTCAGAACCACTAGATCTTCGCTAAAACATAATACTGATTTCGCTAGCGAAAGAGCAGTCCGAATAAAGCTTAACAATATTTCAAAATTAATCATTAATAAAATGAGAACTACAAAAATTAAATCGTAACACTATAAATATGAATATCTTTCTTTTTAATTTCTACTTTGAGGAAAAGTTTTCTATTTCGCATTCATCAGGTTACTCCTTCATATGAGAACGGACATGCTGCTTTAATTGACCCCTCCACATAAAAGTTTTCTCACATATTTCGCATTTATACGGTTTCTCCTTTGTATGTGTACGAATATGCACTTTCAAATGTCCACTGGTAATAAAAGTTTTCGCACATGTTTCGCATTTATAAGGTCTTTCATTTGAATGAGAACGGATATGTGTTTTTAAGTGTTCTCTTTGAGTAAAAGTTTTCTCACATATTTCGCATTTATAAGGTCTTTCATTTGAATGAGAACGGATATGTCTTTCTAAGTTTCCTCTTTGAGTAAAAGTTTTCTCACATATTGCGCATTTATAAGGTCTCTCTTGTGTATGAGAACGAATATGCAGTTTCAAATCACCATTTTGAGTAAAAGTTTTCGCACATGTTTCGCATTTATAAGGTCTCTCATTTGTATGTGTACGAATATGCACTTTCAATTGTCCACTGGTAATAAAAGTTTTCTCACATATTTCGCATTTATAAGGTCTTTCATTTGAATGAGAACGGATATGTCTATTTAAGTTTCCTCTTTCCGTAAAAGTTTTCTCACATATTTCGCATTTATAAGGTCTCTCATTTGTATGTACACGAATATGCAATTTTAAAGATTGACTTCGAGTAAAAGTTTTCTCACATAATGCACATTTATGAGATTCACTTTTCTTTACAGATTCATCATTTTTTTTCAAACTGAAAATATTTTTATTTGAAGTTCTACTAGCTTGACAACGTTTTATATCGGTTTCATTTTCAAAATCAAAATATTCTTCCTTAATTATTAATTCTGAATGTAAATCTAAAGATTCTGATTTCAAACTTTCTTCAAATTTAATATTTGTATCATTTTCCAAATCCTCAATGTATTCTTCTTTAATCACTTCTTCTTTCATACAAACAGCATCACAAATTGTATTATTTTGTGATTCTAAACTATCTTCAACTTTAATGTTTCTATCAGTTTCCAATTCTAGATTAATGTATTCTTCATCAATAGTCTCTTCTTTAATTTTGTTTTTCATAACTTCACTATTTTGCGATTGTTGTTTTGCATATCGCTTGAAAATTTCTTGCGATTTGAAACATTTTTCTACAAATTTATACGTTTCATTTAATCGAACCGAACAAATTGAGCAAATACAATCCGATAACTTCTCAGTACATTTCAGCTAAAAATACAAATTAATATTACATATTAAACATACTATATAATAAAACTCTCCGGATTATAAAGGGATCTTAATAAAAACTGTTTCTGCTAATAACACTAAATCCCTATGATATTTAACTATTTGAATGATCTAAATCCTACCAGGGGCGGATCCACGAGGGGGGCATGGAAGCCATGGCCCCTCCTTAGGCCTAAGAACATAATACAAAATACATACAAATATATATTCCTCACAACAATTATTATTAACCCACCTTGCATACAGCTATGCATATAAGGTGGGATAATAATTTTTTATATAGGCTTAAAACTTCTTAATAATTATTTACCTTTATCCTAAAAAAAAAGGCAAAATGCCCCAACTTGAAAATTTTCTAGATCCGCCCCTGAATCCTACTATAAGCTGGGTACATGTACATGTATTCATATTACAACTTGTTTTATATAAATTTCAATTAAACAAAATCAACAAAGGTATTTAAATTTAAAATATTCTAAATTAGGTTAGATTAATTGTTGTCTGTTCTCTATACTTATAGAAGAAACAATAAATAAATGATTACTTATCAATTTATAAGCATATAATTTTATTCATGGACCTGATTAAAGTCGCTAATATATATTTTACTTACAATTTCCGATGCAACAGTTTCCAATTTGTATGATAACAGTACATTATCTGTATCCATTGTAGTTAAACTAAATGTTATATTATCACCACCAGCGCATAATCGACAACGTTCGTCATTTAAATGTTGTTTTAATATGATTTGAGAATCAAAACATTGTTTTATAAATTTATAAGCATCATTCAACTGAACAGCGCAAATTGTACAAATACCATTCGGCAATTTGATCTTGCAATCTACCTAAAATAAGAAAATTAAAAGATTCAGAAACAATAATGTATATTACAATCAAAACAAATTATTTCATTCTTACAATTCCTGGCATAATTGCTTCCAATTTATCTACGAAACGTTTGCCATCTGAATCCAGATCAAGTATAGTGAACAATACATTTTTGTCACTTATACATAATTGACAATGGTGTATAAACTTATTCATGATTAAAACTAAATTTTCTACCAAAAAAGCTTCTTACAATAAGTAAAATATAAAAAATATTGTAATTGATAGTATTAGAGGTTAACTTATAAAAATCTGACACGAATCCAGTTGGCCAGATGAAATTTGTGTAAAATTAATAGTATAAGAAGAAGAATAAATAGCTGCGTATTTAATTTTACAATTTTTTCCTTAATTGATACTTGATCTAGGTTCTAGCTATTTGTCTAAATAAAATTTAAATAAAAGACAAAAAATAGAAAAGTAAGTAATCAATCTGCAGCTAAAGTCAATAAAGTTGAATGAACTTTACCTACAGGACCGTCAATGTAAACAATTACTTTAAATATAATTTGTCACTTTTTTTTATATGATTATTATTTAAAATCAAATCTAAATGTTGTATGTAGAATAATGTTTCTTAATTATTATAAAAATCAATATGTATTTGAAAATTTATAACACAACATTCAACTGCTCAACTATTTCGGACAATAATTTTACAGTGTTATCTATACGGTAATGTGTGAATTAATTGCAAATCTAAATATTTTGTCGATAAAAAAGAAAACTGTAATTTGATTACTAGTAGTGCTATCTATATGTTAATGTTTAAACTATTTGCAAATCAAATTGTGCTATCGATAGAAAAGAAAACTGTAATTTGATAACTGGTAGTGCAATCTATGGACGATTTTTAAACAAGTATTGCCAATTTACATTCTTCTAATCACAACGAAGTCTGAGAAGCCCACTTGGTATTAGGAACGCATGAATAAAGTTGAAAATAACTAAATGACACTGAATGTTGAAGAATTAATGTTTACCACTTTGACTGCAAGGAAAAGTGGTATAGCGTTTGGTACGGTGTCTGTAACATTTTCAAAAAAAAAAATTGTGTATAGAAATCCTTTATATAGCCTCTAGATGACGAATCTGAACTTAGTTTATGTGGGTGTATGGATGTGCTTCGTCAGCTCGCTCGATCGGTCGTACGTCAAAATTTTGTGGCCGCAACTCCTCCTAGACGGTTCAACCGATTTTAATGAAATTTTCAGGATAAATTTGTCTAGTACCCAAGATGGTCATGTGGTTTTGGTTTTTTCCAGTGATGCCAACTATCCGAGAAAAAAATTACTAAAATTTTTAAAAATTCATATTGGCTACGTTATTTATCCGATTTTGATCAAATTTTCAGAAAAAATTTCCTTAATGCTCCCATTAATTATATAATTTTATTAATATCCAGTGTTGCCAACTTTTCAAAAAAAAAAATTACTAAATTTTTAAAAAATTTATTATGGTCATGTTATTTAACCGATTTTACTCAAATTTTCACAAAAGATTCTCCTAGTATTCATATAATTTATGCAATTTTAACAAAATACAGTGTTGCCAAATTTCCGAGAAAAAAATTACTAAAATTTTTAAAAATTTATTATGACCATTTTATTTAACCGATTTTAATCAAATTTTCATAAAAGTTTCTCCTAGTGCCTAAATAAATTATGCAATTTTAACAAAATACAGTGTTGCCAACTTATCGAGAAAAAAATTACAAAATTTAAAAAAAATTTATTGTGGCTACATTATTTATTCAATTTTGGTCAAATTTTCAGAAAAGTTTCTCCTAGTGCCCACATAAATTATAATATTATTAAAATACAGCGTTGCCAACTTTCCGAAAAATGTTAAAGTGGTCTATATATGGGTTTACCCATATACTTCTAATCTTGTTTATTTAGTGCTCAAACAACATATGAACATTTTGGGTAGAAAATGGTCAACGCAGGACGTTCGCTGTTACTTAAAACATGTGTAATAAAAATCATATTTTGTTTTGTAGTTATTTTTGTTTTTTAATTAAATATAAAAAAAATTTATGTGGATTAATGTACCGATAAAAATGTTTAGATTTTTGTCCCTGTATTTAAAAATTATTAGACTGATACAATCATAATAATTAATAAAATTAGTGTTGGAAAACATCTTTTAGAACAGCAGTTCTCAATCTAAATTTAAAAAAAATGTTGCCTTACGAACTTTCAACCCTATCGTTATTTGAAGCGGCTCGAAATTTGAAGCAGTTACTAATTTGAAACTATTTATACATAGTATCAAAATACAGGTTGTCCAAAAAGTTCGGACTGGGTCAAATATCTCGAGAACCAAACGTCGTACGAAAAAGTTGGTCATGGCGCGACACTTGTTGATAAGAAAATCTATTTAACCATATGACATAATAAAACCAAGCCCTTGTGGGGTTGAAACGAGGGATAGTTTTAAAATTTTCGGATTCTCCGTCAAGAACTACTAAAGAAAACCGAAATGTGACCATTCTTACCACCCCTACACGGAGGTTGAAAAAAATAAAATAAAAATGTTTAAACGAAAATGAAACTTTTTGATTGATAATTTTGGATTCTCAGTTGAATCATCGCTCAGTAATGATAATTATGTACTCTGAGCGATCATTCAACTGAGAATTCAAAATTATCGGTTCTAGAAATATTTGACCCAGTCCAGACTTTTTGGACATCTGTATATATACCTATATATATATATATATATATATATATATATATACCGGGTGTTTGTTCGTCAAGTTCGTATGGGCGTTTAACATGTAATTTCGATAAATTGCGATATACTACTTTTTCGAGTAAAATTCGAAGAAATACTTAGAATACTTTTCGATAAGACATAAAAGGTTCTATTATACGGTTCTAGTTTTAATTTGCTAGCATGTGCCGTTTGGGCGCTAGAATTTTTTTATTATTTTTTGGTTTTTAATTTTTTTCTCAAAAACTATGAGGTGTAGGAAAATAAGCATGACATGTAAAAATGCGGAATAATGAGTACGATAATTGAGTAAAGAAACCATTATTCTACGATTAATCGTTTAGTAGAAATAAGACTTTTTTTTAAAATTTGCTCAAAAAAATTTGAAAAAAATCAATAAAATAGAGAAAAAATTTAGCTATATAATAGCTAAGTAACTTTTTTTTCTAATTAATACTAATTTTGCAGGAAAAATTATTAAAAATTCTAAAAAACATTTTAGAATTTTCAATAATTTTTTCTGCCTAACCAGAATGAGGTAGAGAAAAAAGTTACTTAGCTATTATGTAGCTAATTTTTTTCTCTATTTTACTAAATTTTTTCAGATTTTTTTGAGCAAATTTCAAAAAAATTCTATTTTGAAAAAATCCTAAGGGTCCCTCTCCCCTCGTCAAATTTTCAAAAATTTAGTTTTTAATTTTTTTTTATACTAAACGATTTATCGTAGAATAATGGTTTTCTCACTCAATTATTGTACTTATTATTCCGAATTTTTCCATATCATGCTTATTTTCCTACACCTCATAGTTTTTGAGAAAAAAAATAAAAACCAAAAAATAATAAAAAAATTCTAGCGCCCAAACGGCACATGCTAGCAAATTAAAACTAAAACCAAATAATAGAACTTTTTATGTAACGAACACCCAGTATATATATATATATATATATATATATATATATATATATATATATGTATATATATGTATATATGTATATATATGTATATATATATATATATATATATATATATATATATGTATATATATATATATATATATATATATATATATATATATATATATGTATATATATATATATATATATGTATATATATGTATATATATATATATATGTATATATATATATATATATATATATATATATATATAAAAGTTAAGATAATTATGTATATATATGTATATATATATATATATATATATATATGTATATATATATATATATATATATATATATATATATAAAAGTTAAGATAATTATGTAATAATTAGTAAATTACATATTTATGCAGGAATTTCTACCAAATTCATAATTTAAAATTGTTTTTTATTTTATTATAAAATAAACTTTAAAGAATGATAAAAATATCAGTGTTAAAAATAATTTTGTCAAATCGGTAAGCTGCTTTAAATTTCAAGTATAAAATTTGAAGAAAAAAAAATTACATAAAAACTTTTTTATGCAATCTATAATAAGTTTTTATAATTATTTCTATTGATTCTTAATCGATTGAGAAATCATTTTAGACAATCAGTGTATCAGAAAAATGATTAGTTTTCCTAAACCAACAATAAACGTATAATTATTGTTCCGTTTTAAGATATGTGTTAAAGATTTGAATTATTTTAATATAAAGAACAGACATAGTTTAGGATTACAGACATATACATAGATAGACAATCTGAATAAAGCATATTATGAGGACATATGTTCACAAATGCGCACTCTCTCTCTATCTCTCTCCTTCTCCGACTTTCTTTCGGTGTCACCAGAAACACAAAAATTCAGTGTTATTTATTTATTTAGATTTTAGATAATTAAATCATTCAATTAATAGATAGTGTCGAATTTATAATTCTCTGCAGACTGGTATTTTTAGAAAAAAGAGTAAATTTTTTAAATGAGTTGCACCTTATAATCCGTTCCAAATAAAAAATCTAGAATTATAAGCAGAGAACAATAAATTTGTGATACTTATTTCCGAATTTTTTAAAAATGTAAATTTAATTTTTGTATAAATATTTATCGTGGTAAAAACAATATAAATTTATTTTTACATTAAATCTAATAGAACAATCCTTTTAACTAGACAAGATTAAGAAAATTAATAATTAATAAATAAAACAAATAATTTTATTAATTAAGCTGGAAACAATTGAAATTTAAATTTTTTCTAAATGAAAAAAAAAAAATTAGACAAAAAAATGCTTTGATATAAAAACCAAATATAAACATGTTTTAAGGCAGCTTTATGAAATGTTTTTTTTTTTTGAAAACTTAAGGAAAATGTAAAAATGTATGGCCTAATCTTACATAAAATGTGGAAAATTATAATAAAAACTTTTCTAGACTGAATCTACATATTCTAGGCAAATTTTGAACTTTTTTCTATCTCAATAAATGAAATATATAAAATACAAATTCAGTTACACAAATATTTTTCTGCCTTTTTTTACGTTTTATTAAATCGATATTATTAAATGACCAGTCTTATTTCAGAAAGAATAAAGTTAAAAATAAAAAAGAATGAGCATAATTATTTAAATAAGTCTACGAATTAAGCTCATTTACTAGGAGACAGTTTTTCAATCTGTTTTATAGATAAATGAAAAATATCTAGAAATCGCAAATAAGCGACATTTTTAAAATTAAGACAGTAAATTTTAGCAAACAATTTTCCTACAGATTGTAAAACTGAATCTTTTCTATTACATTCGAAAAACAGAATTAGTCATATGTGGTTATGATGATAATGATAAGATAAGAAAAATTGAAACAAAGATAACGAATAGTTCTGTTTTCGAATGCATCCATGACATCCTACGACTAATACGGACTTCCAAAATATCTTCTTATTGCTGTACTTGAAAATATGAATATTATAGGTACGTATATCTAAAGAAAAATTCTATCATTTCAACACTTGAAATTTCTGTTGAAAATATCAAAATATATTCATGTAAAAAGTTTGTTATTTATGATAAATCTATTAACAAATTTTTATTGATTATGTCTTAATTGATTTTTCACTATTTCTATTAAAAAAAAATTAAAAAGACTTTCTGTATGTTAATACTGTAATATAGCAATAAAAATAATAAAAATAATACTTTATAAACATTATTATTTCTTCCTATTTAAGTTATTTTTGAATTATTAAATTATTGAAAATGATAAATTACGATATTTTTATAAAATATACATCCGTTTTTACCACTTTTACTGCAAGGAAAAGTGGTATAGTGTTTGGTACGGTGTCTGTAACATTTTCAAAAGTGATCGCAACTCCTCCTAGACGGAGCTCAACTGATTTTAATTTTCAAAAAGATTTCCCTAATGCTCCCATTAATTATATAGTTTTATTAATATCTAGTGTTGCCAACTTTCCGAAAAAAAAATTACTAAAATTTTTAAAAATATATTATGGCCATGTTATTTAACCGGTTTTACTCAAATTTTCACAAAAGATTCTCTTAGTAATCATATAATTTATGAAATTTAAACAAAATACAGTATTGACAACTTACCAAGAAAAAAATTAGTAAAATTTTTAAAAACTTATTATGTTCGCTTTATTTAACCAATTTTAAGAACAAAGTAGTTTATAAATTTTCAATAATTTTCCTGCCAACCTAGTATGAGTCAGAAAAAAGATTAGTTAGCTACATAATATATTTTTATCAGTTGTATGTAATTGACAATGTTGCAAAATACTATTCATGATCTTCATGATTAAACATAAATTTTCTACCAAAAAAAAAAGCTTTTTGCTATAAGTAAAATATAAAAATATTATATTTGATATTATTCAACGTTAATTTATTAAAATGTTAGAAATACAGTTGGCCAGCTGAATTTTTTGTAATGTTGGATGTTTAAGAAAAAGAAGAAACACTTATATATTTTCAAGTACATGTTGATTTTATAGAAATTAGAAAATAATATTCTACATATCATTTATATTTTATTATTTTCAGAATCAAAATTCTTAAAACTACTGATTAAACGAGATTTCATGGAATTATAAGTTTGACCCGTATAGTAAACATTAGCCAAAATTTATAATACAAAATTTAACTGGACAACTAGTTAGATGCCAGTGACGTCATTTGTGATATTAGGGGGCATGCACTCAATTAGATTTATAAAATAGCTATAATAATAGTATTACTGCTTATACACATAAAATAATAAAAATACATTAATTACTGTTATATAAAATAAATATTAAAAGTTATTACTAAATTATATAATAATATATAAATTATACAATGTATATCTGTTATTTAGAGTTTAATACACAATACAATTAAAAGTGAAAATGTCATTCTTCTTGAACTATTCATTCCATATTGTGATAGCAAAATAATTTGTTTACGTATTTATAGCTAAATACTGAGTGTGCCAACGCAGCATTAGCGCAGCTGTCACTTTCAAAATTTCTTACTTTTCTGGGCAAAGACGATTCTTTGAGTGCGTTCAACAAAATACGCTGTCTTTTATTCTTCTTTTTCTTATACTAGAAAAAATATTACATAAAATTCATCAATAAATAAATACTACTATTTTAAGTATCTTTTTAATAATTAAATACCACTAATCAAATCATTAAGGAATATTACACAAATATATTTAAGGAAAATTTTATTAATTTTGCGACAATCATATATAAATAATTATTTTTGTACTGTTTCACAAAAAAAGTTTGGATACTACTGCCTCGTAGTTACTAAATTTGCAACTAGAGCGTAAGCGATATAGTTAATCTATGCTCAGCTGTCAACAGTTTACTGCACAACTAATGTTGCGCATACTGCATTCCGAATAGCATTGCTAAGTTCACTCTACTCTGAATATAAAATTTGTAGCAAAGACTAATTATTTTATAGCCTATAGTTTATATTTTTCATAATGTTTGAATTTTTGAAGCATTTTTAAAATAAGAATTATATTATAATTTAATTTAGACGCATAGTGTATGTACCAACATCATTAATACTGAATTTATTTTTGTGAAGTTGGCAGTGAAATGTTCTGACTCAATTTCTGTTTACTGCATGCGACAAAATTATCTAACCTTGTGATTATCCCATGATTACCGGTTTACTACTAGTATATTATATTAAAATATTTGTGTAAAAACTATATAAACTTATATAAAACTACACAGTTCATATAATAATAACATTAAAATGTTAATATTTGGAAAACTTTGTCGTTTATGCACGACTGATAAAGATCTCGCATCAACGTTGAATAATTTCGATTCAGATAACATAATTTTATTGGACAAATTAAATCTAATTGCACCAGAACTTGTAAGTACAATAATTACAAATTTAATTCTCTTATTTTATATTTAAATGTTTTTTCAGCTAAACGTAAATAGCAGTTTACCAAATGGCATATGTAAAACATGTATTGTTCAATTGAATCAAGCCTACATATTTATAAAGAAATGCTTTCATTCACAAGAAATTCTAAATCAATATTTAGAACAATTACAAAATAGACAAAATATAAAACAATGCACAAATTTGAAAATTGTAGTGAACAATATAATCAATTATGATAATATATCGGAAAATGCTGTGAAAATATCCAATCTTTTACATCCAGAATATGTTTATAAATCGGATTCTGTAGAACAAGAAAACATTATTGAGGATACTGATGGTTCCGGATTTACTCAAGTAAATTTTGAAGATAAACTTAAAGTGGAAGGTATAGATATGAATCAGTTTCTTCCAAATGAAATCATCAATGAAGGTTGCAACAATTCAATTGATATACAAACTACCACAAGTGTAAAAAATGAAGTAGAATGTTTAATTGATTTTAAAAATGAAACGATTGAAGAACAACGTCTTTGTGAAACTAATATTAATGATTACAAATCTACCGTAGTAAAATACGAAGATGAAATAACAATAGAAAAACACGAGATTGAAAGTTGTCTTACAGATTTACCCACCATTACAGAGCAAAGTGAAATTAATTCAATTGATTTCAGTTCTCAAGTAAATTTTGAAGATGAAATTAAAGTAGAAGAAATAGACACGAATCATTTTCTTCCAAGTGATAAAACGGAAATTATCACTGAAGGTTGCAACAACTCAGTTGATATACAAACAACCGCAAGTGTAAAAGAAGAGTTAGAATGTTTAATTGAAGACAAAATTGATTTTAAAAATGAACCGATTGACGAACAACGTCTTTGTGAAACTAATTTTAATGACTATGAATCTACCATAGTAAAATACGAAGATGAAATTACAATAGAAAAACACGAGATTAAAAGTTCTCTTGCAGATTTACCTACCACTATAGAGCAAAATGAATTTTACGGGTTTCATTCTATTGATTACAGTTTGGCAAATAAATTTCAAGTGAAATATGATTTTATATTAAAACGTTTTTGCGACAATACGAACAAATTTCTTAGCGATTTCCAAAATAATATAATCGAAAAACCAGCCAATGAAACAAACGATGCGATTTATTTAGAAAATTCCAGAACCGACACACATATGAAAGACGATGTTGACAACTTAGAAGATGTTGCTGTTAATAGAACATTGAAAAACAGTACAAATGTAAAAGTGAATATTCGAACACGTGCAATTAAAGCGCCGCATAAAACCAAAACGGGTAAGAAAACTCAACAAAATCAATCAAAATTAACAAGACAAATTTGTAAAGATAAAAAACGTCACGAATGTAAACTATGTGGTAAAGGTTTTCATACACTTTCTGAATTAACAATACATATCCGTTCACATAAAGGTGAAAAACCTTATCCATGTAAAATATGCAATAAAAATTTTCTTAAAAAAACAGATTTGAAAAGTCATATTCTGATACATACAGGCGAAAAACCATTTGAGTGTCAAACTTGTAAGAAATTATTTGCCCAAAAAATTAATTTAACAACACATATTCGAACACATTCAGGCGAAAAACCATTTCATTGTCAAACTTGTAAGAAAAGATTTGCTCAAAAAATTCATTTAACAACACATCTTCGGACACATTCAGGCGAAAAACCATTTCACTGTCAAACTTGTAAGAAATCATTTGCTCGAAATGAACTTTTAACAACACATATTCGTACGCACACAGGTGAAAGGCCATTTCACTGTCAAACTTGTAAAAAAACGTTTACTGTAAAAAGTAATTTAAAAAGACATATTCGGACACATATAGCCGAATAACCATTTCAGTGTACAACTTGTAAGAAAACAATTACTCGAAATGAATCGTTAATAAACATATTCGAAGATATAAATTTGTTAATTTTTATATTGTTTAATTTCCATTTAATTCCTTTGACATGTATCTTAAAAAACTTTATATTTTATATATAAATAAATATATTACACAAGTATTATTTTATTTGTTTGCCTTGTAATTCGAATTAATACATCTTTGTAAAAGCACTATTATTTGAGATATATTTCAAAGTTTCACAAATTTTGACATTTTACCAATTTATATACTTTAAAATTTATTTAATTTTTACTAAGAATTATTTTTGATATTTTTTATTATAATTTTTAGATTTAATATCAGTAACGCCATTTGTTAGCAATACTTTTAATTCATATTTCTATATTGGTCACATAAAAGTTGATTTATAAATAAAATTGCTTATTAGTTGAAATATCAGCAAGTTTGGTCGAAATATTAAATAATTGCGATTTAAAATTTATTTCTACATGATGTAAAGTTTTGTGTCACCAGAGTCACCCAAGATTATTTTGTACTTTTGCTCCGAAGAGGTAAGTAACAAGAATCAAGAAATTTCTTTTGATAATATGCTCACAAAGGACAATTTTTTTTTGAATAAAAATTATCTAAACATTTAAAAATATTATTCAAATACCAGTACTTTAACATATTTACATCGTTTCACAATTCATACAATTTCTATTACTTTTTAAAGTAAGCTTTGATTGATTCAATTGTTTCTATATAATTTTGTAAAATGTCATATTATTATGTTTAATAAAATATATTATATAACAAGATTAGAAGTATATGGGTAAACCCATATATAGACTACTTTGACATTTCTCGGAAAGTTGGCAACACTGTATTTTAATAATATTATAATTTATGTGGGCACTAGGAGATACTTTTCTGAAAATTTGATCAAAATCGAATAAATAATGTAGCCACAATGAATTTTTAAAAAATTTTGTGATTTTTTTTCTCGATAAGTTGGCAACACTGTATTTTATTAAAATTGCATAATTTATTTAGGCACTAGAAAAAACTTTTATGAAACTTTGATTAAAATCGGTTAAATAAAATGGTCAAAATAGATTTTTTTAAATTTTACTAATTTTTTTTTCGGAAAGTTGGCAACACTGTATTTTGTTAAAATTACATAAATTATATGAATACTAGGAGAATCTTTTGTGAAAATTTGAGTAAAATCGGTTAAATAACATGGCCACAATAAAATTTTTAAAACTTTAGTAATTTTTTTCTCGGAAAGTTGGCAACACTGAATATTAATAAAATTATATAATTAATGGGAGCATTAGGGAAATCTTTTCTGAAAATTTGATCAAAATCGGATAAATAATGTAGCTACAATGAATTTTTTAAAACTTTAGTAATTTTTTTCTCGGAAAGTTGGTATCACTGGAAAAAACCAAAACCACATGACCATCTTGGGCACTAGACAAATTTATCCTGAAAATTTCATTAAAATCGGTTGAACCGTCTAGGAGGAGTTGCGGCCACAAAATTTTGACTTACGACCGAGCGAGCGAGTGAGCGAGCGAGCTGACGACGCACATCCATACACCCACATAAACTAAGTTCAGATTCGTCATCTAGAGGCTATATGAAGGATTTCTATACAATTTTTTTTTTTTTTGAAAATGTTACAGACACCGTACCAAACGCTATACTACTTTTTCCTTGCAGTCAAAGTAGTAAAAATATATATGGGGGACAGTAAGGAGCAAATAATTGAAATTCCGAATCCAAACTTTTGTTCTGTTGACGAAAGTTTTATTTTGGAAAATGGGGATTGTTTTATAGGCGGTTTTTGTGCTCATAGTAGAATAGGAATAGTATGGAGAGAAGGTACCATATTTACAGATAATAATTAAAAAAAAAAAATGCAAAAAAATAAAATGACAAAAATGTTCCTAATTAAATATTCATAATGATGATTATGATCGATTAAAATTTTCTGTGAAGTTTATTTATTATAATAAGTACATAAAAATCTATTTATTTAACATAAATTAGATAATAATTATTATTAGTAATAATTTATTTATTATGTTTGTAATTTAAAATCGTAGTAATAAATATTAAAAAAAAAATTAATATCAGGCTAGGCACTGAACTATATACAGTGTGTCTCCGGATTGAGTTTACTATTGGTGTAATCGGCAAAAATTTAAGATTGTTTTGGGATTCCGCCCTGCTTTGTCTGAAAACAATTTTAAGCATATTTTTAATTTTCTAAAAATCAAGGCAGCTATGAAAAATGTAAAAAACTATTTTATGTTCAGGTAAAGTGCCTTTTTGGTCAATAATACGGCATAATGTTTTTAAGAAAAGTTGTTTAGAATTTGAAATTATGACTATATGCAAAAATTTCAAAAAGATCGGCTAACTTTCATTAAACCTGCTTTTTGTGTTATTTGTTATTATCTTAGATAAACATCAAAATCTTTAAATGTTTGTTTGAAATTGATTGCTTATCTAAGTATTTTGCAAATTACTTGCTCGTTATTGTTTTCTTTGTTAAAAATGTTGGCCCTAGAACAGCGTGTTTACCTAATACAGTGTTACGGGCTAGGGGAATCATCTTATGCTCATGTTATTAATAGATTTTACGAGCGATTCCCAATGGCAACAATTTCTGTCAAAGGACTAAAAAAACTTGTAAAAAAAGTTTACAGAAACTGGAAGTGTGCTAAATGTAAAGAAGAAAAAGCTAGTTCATGATCACGAAGACGCTGCCACACTCTTGGTAAGTACTAAAACCTGTAAATATTTCAGAAATTTTATAATATTATTTGAATTTTACAAATTTTATGTATTTTTACAATGAATTTCACTGTAATTTATATTTTTTTTGTAAATTTACTAAAATCTGTAAATATAATAGAAATTTTATAATATTATTTGAATTTTACAATTTTTATGTATTTTTACAATGAATTTCACTGTAATTTTCATTTTTTTTTGTAAATTAACTAAAATCTGTAAATATCATACAAATTTTATAATATTATTTAAATTTTACAATTTTTATGTATTTTTATAATGAATTTCACTGTAATTTTCATTTTTTTGTAAATTTACTAAAATCTGTAAATATTACAAAAATTTTATAATATTATTTGTATTTTACAATTTTTATGTATTTTTACAATGAATTTCACTGTAATTTTCTTTTTTTTTTTTAAATTAACTAAAATCTGTAAATATTACAGAAATTTTATAATATTATTTAAATTTTACAATTTTTATGTTTGAATATTTGAATACTTATTTTATGTAATTATACAAATATTTTTATATAAAAATGTAAAAAAATTATAAATGTAATAATGACATTAGTAAATGTAATAATTACATTAATAAATGTAATATTTACAACAGTGAATGTAATTGTTACATTTATTAATGTAAATATGTACGCATAAATGTAATATTTACATTCACAAATGTAATAATTACTTTATAAAGTGGAAATATTCCAAGTAGTTATGTAAATTTACTTAGCAAATGTAATATTAAAATGTGTTACATATTTCAATTGTAATTTTACATATAAAAATAATTTTAGTAAAAATACATTTTTTTGTAAATTTACAATGATTATCGTTGGCAACAAAGTGTCTAATAATTTTCATTGTAAATTTTTTTTACAGTGTAGATTTGATTTAAAATTGAAATATTTTCAATATAATTGTTTATTTTGTTCATAAAAACTCGAAAATAATGCTTCCATTTTGTTTGTTTTTTTAAATATAAAATTAAATTTATAATATTTTTATTTTGACATTTTATAATTATTTTTTAATTAATACAAAATTTGAAAAAAAGGTTTAATAAATTGTGTATTTTAAATTCTTTAGTTGTATCTTTGGGAAAATCATTTTCCTGATTTTTATTTAGTCAATACTTGTAGTATAATTAATTAGGTAACTGATTAGATTTTCTAATTAAAATATGTATCACTTTTTATCTCTTTGACTGCAAGGAAAAAGTGGTATAGCGTTTGGTACAATGTCTGTAACATTTTCAAAAAAAAAAAAAAAATGTATAGAAATTCTTCATATAGTCTCTAGATGACGAATCTGAACTTAGTTTATGTGGGTGTATGGATGTGCGTCGTCAGCTCGCTCGCTCGGTCGTAAGTCAAAATTTTGTGGCCGCAACTCCTAATAGACGGTTCAATCGATTTTAATTGAAATTTTCAGGATAAATTTGTCTAGTACACAAGATGGTCATGTGGTTTTATTTTTTTTAGTGATGCCAACTTTCCGAGAAAAAAATTACTAGTTTTTAAAAATTCATATTTTCTACATTATTTATCCGATTTTGATCAAATTTTCAGAAAATATATCCCTAATGCTCCCATTAATTATATAATTTTATTAATATTTAGTGTTGCCAACTTTCCGAGAAATAAGTTACTAAAGTTTTAAAAATTTTATTATGGCTATGTTATTTAACCAATTTTACTAAAATTTTCACAAAAGATTCTCCTAGTATTCATATAATTTATGTAATTTTAACAAAATACAGTGTTGCCAACTTTTCGAGAAAAAAATTACTACAATTTTTATAAATTTATTATGACCATTTTATTTAACCGATTTTAATCAAATTTTTATAAAAGTTTTTCCTAGTTCCTAAATAAATTATGTAATTTTAACAAAAGACAGTGTTGCCAACTTATCAAGAAAAATCACAAAAACTTTTAAAAATTCATTGTGGCTACATTATTTATTCGATTTTGCTGAAATTTTCCTCGAAAGTTTCTCCTAGTGCCCACATAAATTATAATATTATTAAAATACAGTGTTGCCAATTTTCTGAGAAATGTGAAAGTGGACTATATGGGTTTACCCATATACATCTAATCTTGTTTAATTATTACAAGATTCGAAAAAAAGGTTTAATAAATTGTGTATTTTAAATTCTTGAATTGTATCTTTTACATACATACATACACAATCACGCCATGTACCCAA
>CAWYQG010000070.1:364272-424071 GCA_963966155.1 Clivina fossor | reverse complement strand
AAAACGCGTGTTATGTATGTATGTATGTATGTATGTATGTATGTATGTATGTATGTATGTATGTATGTATGTATGTATGTATGTATGTATGAATGTATGTATGTATGTATGTATGTATGTATGTATGTATGTATGTATGTATGTATGTATGTATGTATGTATGTATGTGTGTATGTATGTATGTATGTATGTATGTATGTATGTATGTATGTATGTATGTATGTATGTATGTATGGGTATAATGGGGGTAACTTTGAAATCTTAAATGGAACCCCCTATTTTTTATTGCGGATTCCGAAAGAGCATAAAAACTACGTAAAGTTTACTTAAAGTGTTTTTTTTTAATCTTTGATAAGTTGCGCTGCAAACAGCATTTTTTTGTCAGTTTATCAGTCTTCAAGTTAAAAAAAAAAGATGTAACTAAGTACGATATTCAAGTTTTTTTCAGTACTGAGGGTAGGGGGGGCAAGGGTCACTGCATCAGATATCTCCCTAGAAACCATTAACTTTAAGTTAATGGTTTCAAGGGGATATCTGATTCAGTGATCCTTGCCCCCCCCCCCTCCAACCACAGAACTAAAAAGAACTTGAATATCGTACCTAATTACACCTTTTTTTTTCAAATTGAAGACTGATAAACTGAGAAAAAAAATGCTGTTTGCAGCGCCATCTATCAAAGATAAAAAAAAACATTTCAAGTAAACTTTACGTAGTTTTTTATGCTCTTTTGGAATCCGCAATAAAAAATAGGGGGTTTTATTTAAGATTTTAAAGTTACCCCCATTATCCACCCCCTGGGGGCTTGGGGGTTGAAAATTGTTATAGCATCGGACGTCCCCCTCGAAACAATTAAACTTTTATTTGGAAACTTTTTTGTCAGATGTACTCATTTCGAGAAATTGCCCTGGAAACATTAAAATGGGACACCCAGTATATAGATATATATATATATATATATATATATATATATATATATATATATATATATATAATGACACGGTACCTTTAATTTTATTCATATCTGACAGCATTAGCAATATTTATTGTATTTTCATTTAACTGAATAACAGAATAATATTATTAACATTAATAATAATTAATCTTTTTCAATACCCCACTCGACCCTTACCCCACCTCCATAATATAATTATAATATCCTTATAATTTCGTCATTTATCATTTATTGGGTAAAATTCATTTGTTGACATGTACTTTTACCGAGTGTCAAAACTCACACCAAAAATGAAAATCGATTTCTCTAAAAATATGTTTAAATAATTCATCGTAATAATTGAATAGAACCAAGATTAGGTACAATTCATTGGATTTTGTGCTACTAGGTGTGATAAACACTATTAATTAATTAAAAAAATTTTAATTTTAATTAATTTTAATTAATTAATTAACTTAATTAATTAATTTTAATTAATTTTTTAAAAATAGTTTGTTTAAATTTGGTTAGAACTTGAATTGTGGCTTTTTACTTTTTGACATAACTAACTTTGAATTTTTTAAAAAACATTTTTAATTATTTATTATTTATTATTTTAGTTATTTATTATTTTTATTCACGTTTAATAGATTATTTTAATTATTGACAGTCTGTGAAATTACACATTTTATTTAAATTTAGACTATAACTTGTGCTTCATGTTTTATCTTTAAGTATACAACTTTTCAATTATATATACTAACCACGAATGTTATAATATAATTTTCGGCAACTATCAATTCATACGTGTGTTTACACAAAACTTTGTTTGTTAATGTAAGTCTTTATTTATAATTTATATATATAATTTTTATTTAGTTTGTGTCAATAGTTGTTCAATAACATAAATTTTTAAAAAAAATTGTGTTATCCACCAATGTATTGTTCAATTTTGTATTTGTGTTTTTTTTCAATCGATTACCCTATAATAAATAATTACAGGTCCTGAAAAAGATGGGATACTGCCATCGAAAGCTAGACAGTTAAGCAAAAATGAGTTTTTGATTTAACACCTACCCGTTTTCTGACTACTTTCCCAAAAATTTATTATTATATATATATATAAATATATATATATATATATATATATATATATATATATATATATATATATATATATATAAAAATATATATATATATATTGTAATGGTGCGTATTTTCTGCTTTACGTTTCCTATTATTAACAATATTTTATTTTTCTAAAATTTTATCTTTGTTTATTCTTGAATGTATAAGGTATAAACAAGAAAACGCCAAACGCTAAGTGCATTCGAAGGTCATTGCCTCGGAAGACGATAACATAAATATATAAACAAAAATTGAGATTAGGTTTTGTGATGCATCTGCTTATTTTAAAAGAAAGCAATATAGGTCGATTTCTGTCCTACATATGAGATCTCATGCGCGTTCTCCCTACATTAATTTTATGGCGAAATCCAGCAACGTCAGCTTCTTCAATTCTATTTGTTAATTGAAACAAAGAACTCCAATTTAATTGGTGAGTATGGTATCGTTCCACCACGAACACATATTACATTTTTGTCTTACTAAAATAAAATATGTATTTCTATTTCTGTTGCAAAGGGTTTCTACTAGTGGGGGTCGCACTGTCCACCCTGGTGGGGCTTGCTCCATATTAGGGCCGACACTCCAGCAGAAAGGCATTCTGGTCTCGATCAGAATCGAAGAAGCCTTTGGGACTCTAGTACCGTTTAGTTACTGAGTATCCTCGAAGCCTCTCTTGAAGTTCCAACGGCGAAGCTCTGTCCAGGTGATCCGCTGAAGAAACTGTGTCTACTGTCATTTATCACTAGGCAAATCGCTGTCCGATCGCTACCAACTACGCTATTCCCGGTATCCGCTGTTCGACGAACGCCACTGTCAAACGTACGCTACTCCGCAAACTGGCTCGCCGTGCCGGCCCGAAGTGGCATCACGCTGCCCGTTTAAATCCTGTCGTTCTGCCGGACTCACCACCGCCACACCAGTGCCGTAGTCCTTGCTGTTGTCAGACCATTCAACTTAGGCCCACAACGATACTCATTCTTTGACAAATACCCCGTTATTATCTTCTCACGTATAAAAAATATAACAATTAAATTATGAATGAATATATGCAATCCAATATCGTTCGAATCGTATCTTTATATTTGTTTATTTATGTTTGTGTTAGTAAACCGTCAGATAAGTTATGATTATTTTCTGATTGGAGATTGTTGGTCGTTGTTCTCGCTTGCAATAAACACATACTCATAGGTATACACATAATTTTAGCTTAGCTCTCACCGGGGTTGTACGTCACCCAAGGTTGTTCTCTCCACGCAGAGACATAGGCGCAGTATACGTACTGTCATCGTCCCCCTTATACGTTAAGGGCTCAAAACATTTGAAAATTCACACTATATTTATTGCAAGTGATTGCATGATTAAATGATTTCATTAATAAATTTCTCATTACGATTTACATTAGCACTTGAGTGCAAATAACTGACGGAGCACTACACACACGATAAGGAAATTGATTATTTAATTGTTGTCTTTGAACGATAATAAAATAAATCACTAGATCTCTGCATTTTAATTTAATCAACCCAATATGTTTCCCTCACATAACATCGCCGACTTTCTATCTCAAATCTTGGTTATTACTCAATTATCACACAACGTAATCCTACCACTAGACTAGACGATCACGATGCCATATTTATTTAATTATATTATATTTAAATAAATTTATTAGTTATATTTTATTTAAATTATTCAAAATCAGTTAATTTTAATCTTAAATATTTTTACAACCATTCCCGCGCGTTACAATATATATATATATATATATATATATATATATATATATTGTGACAAAAACACTTTTTGTCACGAGTCAAATTTTGTATAAAAAATGATATTTTTATAGAGTATTTATTTTTTAGTAAATTGGCAATATTGATTTAAGATTGTGAAATTAGCATTCACGTAAATACGACTGGACTGTGCAATCTCGTTCTCTCTTTCCGTGAGCGACTGTCCGAGCAAGCAGCTCTCTCTTTCCGTGAGCGACTGTCTGAGCAAACAACTACTAGTTTTGTCGTCGTTGTATCTGTGATGAGTTTGAAGGTTAATTACCATGCGGTATTGAAAAAGTAATGTATTCAGGCCAGAAATTGTTCGTTTGGATTTGAAACGATGTAAGTTGACAATTTATTTATTTTGTATTATGTTTGAATTGTTATTCATGAGATTTTTTGATATTTGGATTATTTTAGTAACGTAATTTTGCTCTCGTGAATACAATGATGGTCAACTTACATTTGATTATGTTTTGTTATATTTAGTAAAGCCAAATTCTTTCTTGAATAATTTTATTAGTTATTTTGTTTTGAGTTATGATTTGTAGAGTTCAATTTATTAGAGTTTGTATCGTTATAGTTTATTTGAAGATTAGTAATTTTGTGATGATAAAATTAACCTTGAAGCAGCACAGATTCATGTTCCAATCCTCATTTCCTTCTTCGTAAAGACCAGTAGATTTTCCTTCCCGTTTTCCGTTTGTGAAAGTCTTTCAGTGCGTATCATTGTCTGTATTCGTAAATTTCGAGCCCTTGCTAGATCGCGTAATGATCTTCAGATTTTTGTGCAGTGCTGCGAGCGCTGATTTGATAATTTTATTCGCGTATTAAAACGACCGGCGTTTTAATGTTTGAACTTTTGTAGAGTTCGTGATTATTGCAATACGAGTTATTTTGAGGCCTCGTGCCATTGTTCGTGTTGCAATGATTTTTTGCTTTATCGTATCGTTATTTTTGCTATTATCACAGCGCTTAAATTTTAGGCTGAAGAAGCTATATCGGCTGTGATGATATTTTGTTTTAGTATATTTTTTGTGGCCACGGTTTGATTCTCGTTGAATTCTTTTTGCTTTCGTGGGCTACGCTTATAAGATCACGCGCGTTTCGCCGGCTTCCGGATTTACGAATCACGGGAAAGACATTCTGTCTAGATCGGCTGAAGTACTTTCGTGTTTTGTCTCTCCTGCGCACGCGACCCCAATTCGTTCCCAGTTCCTTGTTCCTTCTTTCCGATCATTATTCGTAATCATTTTCTTGTGTCGTATTTTATTTTGTCGTATACTGTAAGTAGCAAATTTTTGATTGATTGTACTATTTTGATATTGAAGATATTTTTTTTTGAGCAAGTAACTTTAACTTATTTAGCTAGAAAATATTGTTAAGTCATTTTATTGTATTATTGTTGAATTTTCTTTGAGTTATGTATTTTTTGTTTTTAGTTAAATATTTTAATTTTACTTGCATGATTTTGAACTATGTAATTACCGTTTAAATTTTGTACTTTGAGATTCATCTTATTTGCTAATTGAATTTTGTTGTTATCGCTTAAATTTTGTATTCTGATATTTATTTTGTCTGCTAAATTTATTAGCGTCACTTGAGCTAACTGATGATTTGTGTAATTTAAATTGTAAATTGTAAAGTATTTTGATTTCGCATTAATTTGTTATATTGATGATATTGTATGAAAATATTGCCTATCGTTGTAATTTCGATTGTATCGACCTTTATTTCAAGTTCGATTGTTTGATTTTATCATGTTTATTATTGTGGATAAATCTGCTGTGCCCCCTCATGTTTAGATGAACAGGCTGTCGTTTTCAACGGTGTCCGAGCGAGATTCAGATGTATAGCAGCACCAGTTAATTGTGGAAACCGAGTTTGGAACAACCAATTGAAAGATTTCGACCATTCAATAAATCGAGCAGTAATTATGGATTGGATGATGATTTTATATGACGTACCGAAGCCCGCTGGGCGTATTCTGATTGCGAGGGCGATTATTCTCCTGATGTCTTGATCAACGGCCACGCCGCTTGCTGCGCTATGCATTCTGTCATCTCCTCGGCGCTGACGAAAACGCAGAAGAAGATCTTCTTTAGCTAGACCACCCGCTAACCAGCAGACATCAAACATTCGTATATTACGCTGTATTCCATATCATGCAATATAACATCTCGTATTACAAAATTGTAAGTAATTTTTTATTTAATTATTTATCGCATTTCCGAAACAAATTCTCGAAAGATGAAATAAATCCCTATCCCGTTAAGTTCCTTTTTGAGATTTGTCAAAGCTTCTCATTTTGCGTCAACATTCCGCTTTGACTGGCGCCCACCTAATTTACCAACATCACAAAATAAAGTTCCTACCAACCCCACCTACGACCCAGCTCTCCTCCAAACAACTGACGCCGTGCCCATTATGGGTGACAGGTAGGATAAAAATCAGATGAATAAAATATTTCAAAATTTGAACACTTTGATAAAATTTAACTTTAACATCTAATATTTTTCTTCATCTAAATGTCACAATATATATATAAATATATATATATATATATATATATATATATATAAATATATATATATATATATATAAATATATATATATATATATATATATATAAATATATATATATAAATATATATATATAAATATATATATATATATATATATAAATATATATATATATATATATATATATATATATATATATACAGGGTGTAACAGAATAACTATTCCTAATTTTAACTGGAGTATCCTGGGCTCAGAATATGAAGATTTAATGCAAATCACTGAGATAAAATGTGGCTCCTTACTGAGCTACAGGGTGTTTTATATAAAAATTTAAAAACGATTTTTGCCCAGTACTTTAAAACTATTTGACGTATCCTTATCATACTTGGCAGGAAATGTAGGTACCGTACACCATACTAAATTATGTTAAATAAAAGTTTCTGGCTACTACCAGTGGCGTACAACAGGGGCAAGTAAAAGGTTGATCCTTCCTAAATTCTACGCCACTGGCGGAATTGTCATTTTAGCACAATTTTTCGATTCTCCAATACTTGCTGTGTAAAAAACATACTCTTCCTTTGTAACGATAAAGTCACTGTTTTTCGAGATATTTAAAGTTAAACATAAGCTGCACCCTTGGGATTTTTTCAAAATTTGCTAAAAAAATCTGAAAAAATTCAGTAAAATAGAGAAAAAAATTAGCTACATAATATCTAAGTAACTTTTTCTCTAACTCATTCTGGTTTGGCTGGAAAAATTATTGAAAATTAATATTTTTTGCATTTAATTTTTTTTATTTTCAATAATTTTTACAGCCAAATCAGAATGCGTTAGAGAAAAAAGTTACTTAGTTATTATGTAGCTAATTTTTTTCTCTATTTTACTGAATTTTTTCAGATTTTTTTTAGCAAATTTTGAAAAAATCCCAAGGGTGCAGCTTATGTTTAACTTTATGTTTAACTTTAAATATCTCGAAAAACAGTGATTTTATTGTTACAAAGGAAGAGTATGTTTTTTACACAACAAGTATTGGAGAATCGAAAAATTGTGCTAAAATGACAATTCCGCCAGTGGCGTAGAATTTAGGAAGGATCAACCTCTCACTTGCCCCTGTTGTACGCCACTGGCAGTAGCCAGAAACTTTTATTTAACATAATTTAGTATGGTGTACGGTACCTACATTTCCTGCCAAGTATGATAAGGATACGTCAAATAGATTTAAAGTACTGGGCAAAAATCGTTTTTAAATTTTTATATAAAACACCCTGTAGCTCAGTAAGGAGCCACATTTTATCTGAGTGATTTGCATTAAATCTTCATATTCTGAGCCCAGGATACTCCAGTTAAAATTAGGAATAGTTATTCTGTTACATCCTGTATATATATATATATATATATATATATATATATATATAAATATATATATATATATATATATATATACCGGGTGTTCGTTCGTTAAGTTCGTATGGGAGTTTAACATGCATTTTTGATAATTTGCGATATACTTCCTTTTCGAGTTAAATTCGGAGAAATACTTAGAATACTTTTAGATAGGGCATAAAAGTTCTATAATTTGGTTTTAGCTTTAATTTACTAGCATATATCGTTTGGGTGCTAGAATTTTTTTTGGATTTATTGGTTTTTATTTTTTTCCTCAAAAACTATGAGGTGTAGAAAAATAAGCGTAATATGAAAGAATGCGGAATAATAAGTACTATAATTGAGTGAAAAAACCATTATTCTAGGTTGCATCGTTTAGTAGAAAAAAAAAACGGAATTTTAAAAAATTTCTCAAGAGGATTTGGGATTTTTTCAAATAAAGAAAAAAATTAGCTACATAATAGCTAAGTAACTTTTTTTTTTAACTCATTCTGGTTTGGCAGGAAAAATTATTGAAAATTAAAATTTTTTGCATTTTAATTTTTTTTTTTTTCTTACCAAACCAGCATGAGTTAGAGAAAAAGTCACTTAACTATTATGCAGCTAATTTTTTTCTCTATTTTACTGAATTTTTTCAAATTTTTTTGGGCAAATTTTGAAAAAAGTTTTAATATCCCAAGGGTACCCCCTTGACAAATTTTCAAAAATTCATATTTTAATTTATTTATACTAAACGATTCATCGTAGAATAATGGTTTTTTCATTAAATTATAGTCCTCATTGTTCCACATTTTTCCATACCATGCTTATTTTCCTACACTTCATAATTTTTGAGAAAAATATAAAAACCAAAAAATCTAAATAAAAATTCTAGCGCCCAAACGGCAGATGCGAACAAATTAAAACTAAAACCAAATTATAGAACTTTTTATGCCCTATCGAAAAGTATTCTAAGTATTTCTTCGAATTTATCTCGAGAAAGAAGTATATCGCAAATTATCGAAAATGCATGTTAAACTCGCATACGAACTTAACGAACGAACATCCGGTATATATATATATATATATATATATATATATATAAATCACTTATTACAATTAAAAAAAAAAAAACTTTAAAATTTACAAATTTTGTTTAGACAAAATCTTACAGTGATCCTGTATTAAATTTTAATTTTATTAATTTATTTGTATTTATAATAAATAATTCATTAGTAAAATAATAGAAATAAATGCAGATGTTATGCACAAGAACAATTAATAAAAATATATATATATATATATATATATATATATATATACAGAAGTTCATTTAATCAAATACTAGAAAATTCTAGTTGTTAACCTTGGCAGATGTTTGTTAAAATTAAATATTACGCTTTCACTATTTTGGTACCGATAGAAAAGATGGTATAATGTTTAATACCGGATCTTTATAGGTATAATAGCCAGTACTTTCAATTTTATTTATTTATAAAAAAAAAAAAATATTTTAATAGAGAACTTAAACCTAAAGCTGTTTTATTTTAATATAGTAAGTTCCGAAAGATTTTTTACTATATTATTAATTATAAAAAATTTTTTAAACATTTATGTATAAAAAATAAATGCAATTTCAAAACACAAACTCAATGATAAAATAGAGCATTGTAAAGCTAAGTGCTAAGAAAACGCAGAGAATTGTTACGTATGTGTTTTACAATTAAGTATATTTATTCTTGAATAATGCCATATTCTCGTGGCTTAGAATAGAGTAATTTATAATTTAAGAAAATCAGTATATTTTGTTCAGAATTTCCAAACATAAAAATATTTGCAAAATTTTAACGGTAAACTACATTATTCATTATGATAAGTAAATAATAACTACTCGGTATTTTGTTTTAAAAAATATTTTATTTCGGTGACTAGTTTCGCAATACAATAGCTTCGTCAGACCAATATTAACTTAAACTAGATATTTACAATATTTATATTAATTTCAGATATTTGTTGTTAGGTGGGGTGGTTGTTTAAAAATTTTCTAAGAAGGTAAAGAGGGGTGAGGTATATAGGTTGGTTTGGTTATTTAGTGTCTGCAATAAAAACCAGCAAACACTAAATGACCACACCAACCTATATACCTCACCCCTCTTAACCTTCTTAGAAAATTTATAAACACCCACTCCACCCAACAACAGATACGTCATATATATAATAAATTTACAAAGTTTAATGACAAAGAAAAAAATCACAAAAAATTTGGTGCACTTCTCACATTATGTGGGCATAATTTAATCCATGTCAAGTCATATTTGGAATGTAGTACAATATAATTACACTCCAGAATGTAAAAAAAACAGCCAAGAATCGCGGTGTCTGACGCTTTTGTGGGACCCCTAGACACAATTTAAATTACTTTTGACCTTCCAATAACTAATTTATAAACAAAGAATTTTCGTCTTTTCGCTAAACCGTTGAAATTTATTTTTGTCGAAACATCCTATATATATATATATATATATATATAGTACCGAGTATTAGATATATTTGCATTTTTTTTTGGTTAAATATCTACAAATTATTCAAATTAATAAAATATATTAATTTAAAATTATATTAAAATAAAACTGTTTTAGGATAAAGTTTCGTATAAAAATTTATTTTTAATTAATGGTAGCCAAATTTTATTTAACCAAGTGCTTTTACAGTGATTGATTTCATTTTTTTTTATAAATTCCTGTTGTTTTTTTTTATCAATTTGTTCTTAATATTAATTGGTCTTGCAATTATTATAGTATCTTCGAATTTTACATCATGAAGATATTCTAACGCATGTTGAGCAATTTATTCAGATATATTTGCTATTGCTCAACATGCGTTAGAATATCTTCATTGTGCCAAATTCTAAAATACTGTAACTATTGCAAAACCAATCAATATTAACAACAGATCTGTACCAACTAGGTAGGTACTGATTTAAATAAAATTTGGCTTCTATTAGTTAAAAATCTATAAATTTTATGATCTAGTTGCTTATGTATTTTGTTACCTAGTAACATAAACTAAGTTCGGATTTGTCATCTAGGAATTACTCGTATATGAATGATTTCTATACAATTTTTTTTTTAATGTTACAGGCATTGGATCAAACACTATACCACTTTTCCAGTCAAAGTGGTTAAAAACATATTTTATAAAAATTTTTTTAGATTCATTGCGTACATTTCATTCTTAAAAAAACACATTGCATAGAATAATTTTTTAAAACACATTGTACATAATTTTCTTTGACACATCGTATATAATTGCCTCGTACACTCCGTAAAATAATACGTAAGAACATGTTACTTGAATATAAATAGATTGCCGAAAATTATCTCATTAAATAAAGATATAAATAGTAATAAATAAATAAATAATGTTTTTTTGCCGAAATATTAGATTCTGTCTTCTGAAAAATGTCAATATCAAATAATGAAAATACGCCTGTCTATATCAGATGCCCCCAGTAAAATCGATTTATCCAATAGTGATTAGGGGTGGGGGAGATACGTTAAGCTACAGTTTAGTGATAGGCGAATATAATTTATTTGGCATTTTCTACCTTAAGAAATACTGCCTAATTCAATTTTGAATGGCAAAAGTTCGTAACGAAAAAAGACAAATATTGGCTCAGCCAATAATTAAAAAAATTCTTAAAAAGAAACACTTAATATTTACAAGAAATTCAACTTTCCCCCGCAGATTTCTAATTGCACAGATATTGTTAATTTAAAATTGGAGATTTCGGACTTAGGCATAATGCAATATGCTCAAACTCGAATAATTATGCTCAAACTTGAAAATTAATTTTATTATCAGAAACATATTAAATTATAATTATAATTATTGTGTTTCATTTTTATTACACATTATTAAATTAGTATTAGATTATGCAGACGGGCAATTTTTATTTCATCCATATTTATGCTACCTCTCATAAACATTTATTTATTTTTACAGTTTGGAAACATTCGCTCACAAAAATTACAATTAATAATATCTATCACTCTAAAACAATTATGTAATTTCACCTAGTAACCATGAGACACTATGTGTGATGCCCAATATTTCTAGGTATATAATTACTCAACTGCTGTTAATTTTAAACATAATTGATTAAAAATACAATAACATTAGAATTATATTACAAACAATATGTAATATAATATTAATAACAAGATGAAAAAAGTACATATGTAATATTACAGGGGTTTAGTAAAGTTTCTTTTAATAAATTTAAAACTTCAATAACATTTTTGTCAGGAATTTTCCATAAATAAATAAAATTTGTTTAGATATATAATACTGTTGTTGGTATAATTACATAAATTTCCAAATTTACATAAAGGATGTGTTTTGAAATAAATAAATTACATTTAAAATATTTTATTATTATTATTATACAAAATATGTACTTATCTTTAGTCTTATTATTTTTAATAAATTATTGCAGATATAAATATGCGAGCTGTAATTTTAGATAACTTAAGAAGTCATACCAACAATATGTAATTTTTCATTAAGTATATGTGATGATGCAATTTGCAGAAAGTAATCAATTTTATATACTTATTAATTCATTTTTATTTACTTTATATTGAATTTATTATGAATTATGTAAAAATTACAGAATTTTGAAGTAAAAATAAAAAATATTTATAGTAAAATAAAATTATAGAATATTTATAGTAAAATTTTACTATTATTTTTCTGTAATTTCGCTATTTTTTTACAGTTCTTCATCCATCAAATTAACTTGCATCCGATCCCATCTAAAATGTTGTTTAGAATTTTTAATAATTTTTCCTGCCAAACCAGCATGAGTTTGAAAATAAAGTTACTTAGCTATTATGTAGCTACTTTTTTTTCTCTATTTTACTGAATTTTTTCAAATTTTTTTGAGCAAATTTTGAATAATGTCTTATTTTGAAAAAATTGCAAGGGTACCCCTTAGAGATTTTTAAAAATTCAGATTTTAATTTTTTTCTACTAAACGGTGCATCCTAGAACAATGGTTTGGTATAGTTATAGAACAGCCTCCCGTTTTTGCGGTAGTTACGCGAGTTGAAAAACCAGTGACTGTCAAACTATTCGACAGGACAAAATATGATTTTAAATGTGTTTTAACGGTCTTTAAACAACAAACTCCTACTTGAAACCTACCTACCTAACCTACCCTAACCTACCGGATTTCTTAACATAACATAACATAAGGAACAATCACACTTCTTAACATGATATAAGTTTTAACGGACAAAATTGTCAAAATTACTAATGAAACTTTTTGAGATTCACTGGTTTTTACACATGGGGCATGCGCATTCCGATGTTCACGCATGCGCAAATTTGGCTTTTTTAAAATTTGTGAAACGGGAGGCTATGCTAAAGTTCAGCCAATGGTTTCTACACTCAATTATAGCACTCATTATTCTGCATTTTTTCATATCATGCTTATTTTCCTACACCTCATAGTTTTAGAGAAAAAAATAAAAACCAGAAAATCAAAAAAAAATTCTAGCGCCCAAACGGCTGATGCCAGCTAATTAAGACAAAAACTAAATTAAAGAACTTTTGAAGCCCTATCGAAAAGTATTCTAAGTATTTTTACGAATTTTACTCGAGAAAGTAGTACATCGCAAATTATCGAAATTGCATGTTAAACGCCCATACGAACTTAACGAACGAACACCAGGTATATATATGCTTTTTTCTTATTTTCTCATACTAAAAAATCATTTTCTGCCCGGTCTGCAAAAAATTTTTTCTAAGGACCACTTTATTATATATTGTTACCTCAATTTCCGTCTATTATTTATTATTTATAAAATTTTATGTGTCGACTATTTTCTAAATTTATGAAAATATCTATTTGTAATAATTTATTATTTTCCTTAAGAAAAAAATGTAGTTGACATTTGCAAAAAATAACCTTGAATAGCAGTTCCGCATTTATGTGTAAAAAAATAATAACCAAAGAATATAATAATTTATTCTCGAGATACCACAGTTAGTTTGAAACTTCTTCTGAGTGCAGAACGTAGTAGGCAGTTTGTAAATTTATTTGTTTATTTTTAAAGTTATTGTGTGAATATGGCAAATTTAATAAACAAGTAAGTACATATTTTTACTCATATATATATATATATATATATATATATATATATATATATATATATATATATATATATATATATATATTGTTTGTCAATTTCCTCTTTGGTCAATATTATAAAATTTTACATTCTAAGAAATGATATTTAAAGTTTTTAAACTTATTTGTTAATAAAGCAAGATGAATATGGAAACAATTAGAATAAATATATATCCGAAACTATTAAAATTATAACACCCATGACGATTATTAAAATGGATAGAAAACAACAGGAATAACTCAATTTGGTCTAAAAGGGCGTTATGGAACAAACAACAAATCGACTTACGATTTGTCAATTATTATGTACGTGATTCCTTTTGCTACAATGAAAATTAGTGATGGCGATAATTCGAATAAAATATAATCGACAATTAAAATTAAAATTAAAATTATTCGCACTGATGAACGAACATAAAAGTGACAGATTTACTTAAAAATATAAACAGATAATAAAATTGAAAGACTATTTTTTTTTAATTATTGGAAATCCAAGTAAGTCAAACCTAATCAAGTAGCAAATAATCATGTTTGACTCTGATAAATGCACTTAATTAAAGTGGGGGAGAAAAAAAAAATTCGCCAACATTTAATTTTATTTTCCTATGTAACTAAAAAAGTAATAATAAAAGTATATGTGTATTTAGTGTTAAATATGTACATGTAATTTTTTTAAGGTTATTTTTGTTGGGCCCTAGTTACATTAACACTTTTTACTTTATTTAATAAATAATCATAAATATTAATTTCTTTAATATAAAAATAAATTTAAATTATTCTTATTATCTTATTATCTCTTATAGGAATAGAAAAAAATGATTCAGACAAATCCTACGTATTTCTAGTCATAAAATCTGACTCTGCAATAAAAAATAGGGGTTCCTATTTAAGATTTTAAAGTTGACCCCTTTCCACTCCCTGGGGGTGAGGGTAGGGAGTCAAGTGTAGTATCATTAGAAAGATTTTTTAAAAATATTAAAGACGTATTTTTTGTTTTTTCCATTTGATATGCATTTCTCGAGATACTTGCCCGTTTCCAAACTTTTGGGACCCCCGTATATATATATATATATATATATATATATATATATATATATATATATATATAAATACATATATATATATATATATATATATTATATATATATATGTATTTATATATATATATATATATATTTATATATATAAAATCTTTTGAAATTGACAAAATCTTTTCTGTTCTTGATTTTGAATTTTTATGACTTTCAAAATTTTCTAAAGTAACTTAAGTTATATCTACATATTTTTCTGGAGGCCAAAATAATTTTCAAAGAAATAAAATTGGAATTTTTTTTTTTAATATTATATAGTATGACACCAAGTTTATATTTACACAAACAGTAAACAACCTTGATTAAAAATTTATCATCTTCTTTGTAATATTTTAATGATTACTATAGAATAGAAGAAGAATAGGAAAAAAAACCTGTTAATAATTTATGCAAAATAACAAAACATTTTGTAATCAGTTTAGAATTTGAGTTTGACGAAGAACTTGTGATTTTTTTTTTTTACTCGTGTAATAAAATATATTTTATAAATATGGATAATTTTCTAGTAAGTTAAGAATATATACAGGGTCCTGCACCTCACCTCCCGTCTTCTGTAGCTCAGTTATTAATTAAGTTAGGATTTTGATATTTTGCAGGCGTTCTCTGTATTTCCGAGTCTATTTCAGGAAAATATTTTTGATTATACAGGGTGTCCCAATAAAGTGTTACGCCATGATGATATCTCTTTTTAAATTACATGCTATACTTTTTTTTACTTATTTGGGTGTTTTTTATGGTTGCCTACATATTCCTAAAATTCTATTAAAATCGGTTCTTTGAAGTCAGCGAAAAAAAAATAAAAACCAAAAAAAGTCGGTTTTGCACCACTGGCTTCAAAAATTAATAAAAAACGCAAATAGTATCTGGTTAATAAAATTTTAGGACATAGTCATTAAGTAAAGTCTAGTAGTCTCGCTAACTAAGTTTTTATTGATCCAGATTATACAGGGTGATCAAAATCTAGTGTCAAACTTCGCAAACTTTAAAGCACTTTATCTTTCTTATTTCAAATGGGAACCCTTATATATTTTTATATCATTCGATGCGGAATTAAAAAACAAACATTTTTTCTAATTACAACCTTATGGCAATTTCTAACATTTTACAAGTTATTCACCAAAAACTTATTTTATCAACTATTCCAATAGCAATTTTAATTGATAAAAATCGAAGGTGCCTTTGATAAACAATTTATTAACATTACTCGTCTTTGTTTGTGTCTTGAAGGGAATGGAAGACATGTCGAACATCAATTATAGTAGGTTACCTTAAGACTTCTTGAGGTAATTGTCATTACAAAACATGTTATGTTACTGTATACTTACATACTTACTTACGTTAACATCTATAAACACCAGTGATAAAACTTATTAATTTATAATTATTGCATAGACAAATAGAATAACATATAATATTTACTAGATTAAAAAAAATTAGAAATATATGGGTAAACCCACTTTCACATTATCACATAAATGCTAAGATATAGATATAAAATTTAAAAAAAAATTTACCGAGATTTTTATTATCATTATGTATAAAAAAGGATCTATCCTGAAAATTTGTTTTAAATCACACAAAGAGTATGCTTCTTAAAATAGAACTAGAATAATTTTTTTTGAAAAATTGACAACATTGCATAATAATTAAATTGTTTAAATCTTTCAAGCAATATATATATAGGTATATATATATATATATATATATATATATATATATATATATATATATAATATAAGTATAAATATAAGTATATTTATATATATATAATTATATATAAATATATATATATATATATATATAAATATATATATATATATATATATATATATATATTTCGAGTAAAATTCGAAAAAATACTAAGAATACTTTTCGATAGGGCATAAAAGGTTATATTATTTGGTTTTAGTTTTAACGCTAGAATTTTTTTTTGATTTTTTGGTTTTTATTTTTTTCTCAAAACTATGAGGTGTAGGAAAATAAGCATGACATGGAAAAATTCGGAATAATGAGTACGATAATTGCGTAAAAAAACCATTATTCTACAATGCATCGTTTAGTAGAAAAAAATTAAAAACTGAATTTTTTAAAATTTGACAATATTTGGGATTTTTTCAAAATAAAACTTTTTTGAAAATTTGCTCAAAAAAATTGAAAAAATTTAGTAAAATAGAGAAAAAATAGCTACATAATAGCTAAGTAAGTTTCTTCTCTACCTCATTCTGGTTTGGCAGGAAAAATTATTGAAAATTCTAAAATGTTTTTTAGAATTTTTAATAATTTTTCCTGCAAAATCAGTATAAATTAGAGAAAAAAGTTTCTTAGCTATTATATAGCTAAATTTTTTTTCTATTTTACTGAATTTTTTCAGATTTTTTTGAATAAATTTTGAAAAAGGTCTTAATTTTCAAAAATTCAGTTTTTAATTTTTTTCTACTAAACGATGCATCTTAGAATAATTGTTTCTTCACTCAATTATTGTACTCGTTATTCCGCATTTTTCCATATTATGCTTATTTTCCTAGACCTCATAGTTTTTGAGAAAAAAAATAAAAGCCAAAAAATCAAAAAAAAATTCTAGCGCCCAAACGGCACATGTTAGCAAATTAAAACTAAAACCAAATTATAGAACTTTTTATTGTCTCTTAAAAAGTATTTCTTCGAATTTTACTCGAGAAAGTAGTATATCGCAAATTACTCCCGGTATATATATACAGGGTGTTTCATTGGTAAACGGAAATACTTAAACGGTGAATAGAGGTCACCGAGGCGGTTCTAGAAATACCCCATTTATTGGACCTGACGGTCTTTGTAATCGAGATACAGGGTGTTTTATCGATTTTGCTTATTTCTTCCTGAGGTCATAACTCTCGAACCACCCCGTATATTTTTTTGATATTTGGTACACATGTTTTTCATTCAGAGCCCAAATGAGCCACTTACTATTTACAAGAAAAATCCAGGTCCGGATTAACAAAAAAATAGATAGCAATTGTGACCTTGAAACAACACCCTGTATATTAAAATTTTCAAAATCCGTTTGCATATTTGGAAAGAGCACAAAAAACTAAATTAAAATGTGCACTTTAAATTTTTCCGCAGAAAATTTAACTATTCACATTTTGAACTTAAAGTAAAATTTTTAAGAACTTAGAGCCAAAAAAAGAGTTATTATTAACTTTTAATAATAAATTATAAAACTTTTGAATCCATACTCATTTTAAAATTATTGAATAATTATTAAATACATTGGTTTCTAATTTTATAGTTAAAAAAAAAAAATAAAAAAATAAAAAATAGTAAAAAAAAATAAAAAAAAAAAATAAAAATAAAAACCAATGTATTTAATAGTTATTCAATAATTTTAAAATGAGTATGGATTCAAACGTTTTATAATTTATTATTAAAAGTTAATAATAACTATTTTTTTGGCTTTAAGTTCTTAAAAATTTTACTTTAAGTTTAAAATGTGAATAGTTAAATTTTCTGCGGAAAAATTTAAATTGCACATTTTAATTTAGTTTTTTGTGCTCTTTCCAAATATGCAAACAGATTTTGAAAATTTCAATATACAGGGTGTTGTTTCAAGGTCACAATTGCTATCTATTTTTTTGTTAATCCGGACCTGGATTTTTCTTGGGGCTCTGAATGAAAAACATGTGTACCAAATATCAAAAAAATATACGGGGTGGTTCGAGAGTTATGACCTCAGGAAGAAATAAGCAAAATCGATAAAACACCCTGTATCTCGATTACAAAGACCGTCAGGTCCAATAAATGGGGTATTTCTAGAACCGCCTCGGTGACCTCTATTCACCGTTTAAGTATTTCCGTTTACCAATGAATCACCCTGTATATATATATATATATATATATATATATATATATATATAATTATATATATATATATATACAGTGTGATTTGTAAGTAATTGGAAATATTTTAACTGGAGTATCCTGGGCTCAGAATATGAAGATTTGACCCCAGGGTGTTTTATTTAAAAATTTAAAAACGATTTTTGCCCAGTACTTAAAAACTATTTGACGTATCCTTATCATACTTGGCAGGAAGTGTAGGTACCATACACCATACTAAATTATGTTAAATAAAAGTTTCTTGTTCCTGCCAGTAGCGTACAACAGGAGCAAGTAAGAGGTTGATCCTTCCTAAATTCTACGCCACTGGCGGAATTGTTATTTTAGTACAATTTTTCAATTCTCCAATACTTTCTGTGTAAAAAACATTCTCTTTCTTCGTAACGATAAAGTCACTATTTTTCGAGATATTTAAAGTTAAACATAAGCTGCACCCTTGGGATTTTTTCAAAATTTGCTGCAAAAAATCTGAAATAATTCAGTAAAATAGAGAAGAAAATTAGCTACATAATAACTAAGTAACTTTTTTCTCTAACTTATTCTGGTTTGGCAGGAAAAATTATTGAAAATAAAAAATTAAAATGCAAAAAATATTAATTTTCATTAATTTTTCCTGCCAAACCAGAATGAGTTAGAAAACAAAGTTACTTAGTTATTATGTAGCCAATTTTTTTCTCTATTTTATTCAATTATTTCAGATTTTTTTGAGCAAATTTTGAAAAAATCCCAAGGGTGCAGCTTATGTTTAACTTTAAATATCTCGAAAAATAGTGACTTTATCGTTAGGAAGAAGGAGTATGTTTTTTACACAGAAAGTATTGGAGAATCGAAAAATTGTGCTAAAATGACAATTCCGCCAGTGGCGTAGAATTTTGGAAGGATCAACCTCTCACTTGCCCCTGTTGTACGCCACTGGCACTAGCCAGAAACTTTTGTTTAACATAATTTAGTATGGTGTACGGTACCTACACTTTCTGCCAAGTATGATAAGGATACGTCAAATAGTTTTTAAGTACTGGGCAAAAATCGTTTTTAAATTTTTAAATAAAACACCCTGTAGCTCAGTAAGGAGCCACATTTTATCTAAGTGTTTTGGGTCAAATCTTCATATTCTGAGCCCAGGATACTCCAGTTAAAATATTTCCAATTACTTACAAATCACCCTGTATATACAGTGTGTCCCCGGATAGAGTTCACTATATGTGTAATCGGCAAAAAATTAAGAATTTCATTTTCATGTTTTGGGATTCCGCCCTGTTTTGTCTGAAAACAATCTTAAGCATATTTTTAGTTTTTTAAAAAATCAAAGCGGCTATGAAAAATGTAAAAAACTATTTTATGTTCAGGTAAATTGCCTTTTTGGTCAATAATACGGCATAATGTTATTGTGAAAAGTTGTTCAGAATATGAAATTAACACTCTGTGCAAAATTTCAAAATGATCAGTTTTAAAAAAATGTGTCTGGACAAAACGCCGACTGGACAAACGCCGACCGAGGACACAACGCCGACCGGGCCGACCGCCTACCAGAGACACTACGCCGACCGTGGGTTGAGTAAAATCTGTCAATACATCAATCTCATGCAAAATATCTATTAATAACAACGATTAGCTTGCGCAAATGCGAATGAACGGTCGGAGTTTTGTCCAGTCGGCGTTATGTCCTAAAAATTTTTTTTTTGAAATTTTGCACAGAGCCATAATTTCATATTCTGAACAACTTTTCTCAAGAACATTATGTCGTATTATTGATCAAAAAGGCACTTTACCTAAATATAAAATAGATTTTTGCATTTTTCATGGCCGCCTTGATTTTTAAAAAACTAAAAATATGCTTAAAATTGTTTTCAAACAAAGCAGGGCGGAATCCCAAAACATGAAAATAAAATTCTTAAAATTTTTGCCGATTACACCTATAGTGAATTCAATCCGGGGACACACTGTATATATATATATATATATATATATATATATATATATATATAATTATATATATATATATATATATATATATATATATATATATATATATATATATATATTATATATATATATATATATATATATATATATATATATATATATATATAGATATATAAAATGAATTTTTACGGGATTACGGTATATGGTATAAATTAGTAAAATGCGAACATAATTATTCGATCAATTTATTGTTGCGACCATAATATTTCGCCAAGAGTTTTTTGGCTCCGCCAAGGCTGACCCTGAAAGTAAGAAAAATATACAAGAAATTTAAAATAATTCAAAATAAAAATTCACATTATATATTATACATCAGATAAATTAATGTACAACTTACATGTATGACATGAATGTATGTTTTTGTTGATGTAAAAACATAATATTTGGTTGTTTAATAAATGACTATTAATAACAATTTGTCTGTAGATAAAAACTTTAGAATAGAAAGTCGTTTTTTTTTTAATTATTTTTATTATTTTACAAGGAAAGGATTTCTATATGTAATTTCGATAAATTGCGATATACTACTTTCTCGAGTAAAATTCGAAGAAATACTCGGAATACTTTTCGATAGGGCATAATAAGTTCTATAATTTGGTTTTAGTTTTAATTTGCTAGCATGTGCCGTTTGGGCTCTAGAATTTTTTTAGATTTTTTGTTTTTTATTTTTTTTTTCTCAAAAACTATGAAGTGTAGGAAAATAAGCATAATATGGAAAAACGCAGAATAATGAGAACTATAATTTAGTGAATAAATCTTTATTTTAGGATGCGTCGTTTAGTAGAAAAAAATTAAAAATTAATTTTTTGAAAATCTCTCACTGTACAAAACCTTTATCACTGTATGAAAGTTAGTGGTAGTCATTTCGAATACTTAATAAACTGATATTTGAGTTTCTGATTGTACTTTTGCGCACTTAATAAATTTCGTTTTAAACGATTTTTCTCTGGAATTAATGATCGGATTTGAAAAATAAAAAAACTGTTAAAAAACGACTTAAATGGCCTTTAGAACAGTTTCGTGTTTGTCACCACTTTCCATTTAAAATTTTTGAAGTGCAATCCATCCTCCTCTTAGGGTTTAAGTTATAATAAAATTGACCTCCCTTTATAATAAAATTGACGTGACCAAAACTTGCGTATACTCTTTTCAGTAAGCCACTCTGTATATATATATATATATATAAACATTTAAAGTCAGTAAAGACAAAATAATAAAAATTGCAATTTAGGCTATTTGCACATCAGGTTATAAAAATTAACGCCAGATGTAATAAATACACGGTTAGTAAAAGGAATCGTCAAAATAGATAACCTATTAATATTAGGTCAGGTCATGTTTGGTTAGGTTTCATTTGTTTCATATATTTTATTTGTTTCAAATAAATTTGTGCATAATATGCTATTTTAGTTACTATTACTATTAATAGTTGTTATATTGTCTTATTCTGGCGTTAATTCACATTTTTCTTTTAGCATATATAAATATCCCACTCTATTTTTTTATACATTCTTAAGCCAATTTTGTTAAAAATATTACAATTACAACTTTAAATTTCTATCAAGAGAGGAATGAAATATTTAAAGATTGTATACAAAAATGTTATAACGTATTTTACTTATTCGAAATATATTACAGTATTTTTATAAAAAAAAAATCGGCAAAATAAAGATATTTGCACGTCATGCGTTTTGCTTTCTTTGTGAGTGACGTCATTGTGTTTCCTGAACAGTGCAATAGTACTAGGTGTCACACTGTATTGTTTTAACGCAAGAGGCGCTGATAACGTAATTCGTCACGACGGACGAGCAAATTCAAATTTGACATTCAAATTTTCAATTTATTTTCTTATTTATTACAGAAAATTTTGCTTTAAAACATACATATATTTACATAGTCATTTTAATGTATATTTTTGATATAAGCAAGGTCATTTGATATAAGCAAGATTATAAATTTTATTTCCTTTATTTTCTGATTCGAACGTTTTTATTTAAATTTGTAGGAGAATTCAACTTTCACATAACAATGATGTTTTTTTATGATAAATATACAGCAGTCGTCAATTTTTTCTTTTTTTGTACAATTTTCGAGAAATTTATACTAATTTTAAATTTTCATATGGCATCTAATAATAGTTTCAGTATGAATTAGAAAAAGAAATAGTTTTGCTCTTTCAAACATTGTAAAACATATGTAATTAATGTATAATTAAAAAATATATATATTTAAAATTAGATTAGATTTTTAATGAGACCGGGGTCGCTGGTACATTTTTTTTTAAATTAAAAATATACATTAAAATAACTACGCAAGTATATGTTTCAAAGCGAAATTATTTATAATAAGTAAGAAAATAAATTTTAAAGTTGAACGCCAAATATAAATTTGCTTATCGTGACGTAAAAGTGGTGACTGCGCCTCTTGCGGTAAAAAGAAAACAGTGATGTTTATGTATTTGTTATGTAAAAATCAAAACTACGTATTTTATTTTGAAAATTAATTTTTGTCTGCACAACGTGTAATTAAACTAAATAATAATAATGAGTGTAAAAAAATATTTCACAACTATAATGTATAATGTTGAACTGAATCGGGAATTTCGAATAGGACTTCTCTCGTTTCTTAACGAGAATATTTTATTTTCTTTGTGCTAGAAGAATATGCAAATATTACCTCTGTAAAAAACCATTTATGTAAATGCACAGAAAGTATTTTTTTCTGCTACAAAAATATATGATATTGTGTTAAGAAACAGAAACGGGAATTTCTGATCAAGTAAAAATATGTATTTTCAAAAATTTAAATAAAATATAAGTATTAGTTTTGTAATTTTATTTACTTTTGTTGTTTATTTTCCATTATTCTTTTAAAAAAACATACATTAATTTCATAATTCACATTGAATATTTTGATTTATTTCGAAAAAGGTATATTTCAGAAAAATGCTATTTTCCTTCTATATTTTTTAATTTTATCTCTTACAGACTATTACAACAATCAATTGTAGTCCAAGGAAAATATTTTTTACTATACAATTATTTTCCAGAGATAAACTCTTTTCGATAGTTTCGATTCAATTAAATTTCAAAATGTAAATATAATATACGGCAATGCTGCTCGATCGACTTACTATTGATATTAACAGGTGGTAGTATACGCACACACACACATACACGCAAACATCACACTTTTCGAAAAGGACCATTGCGTCACTCACAGCAAGCAAAACTCGTGGCTCGCAAAAATCCTTATTTTTCCGAATTTTTTATGAGAATACTGTAGTATATTTAAATAAATATGCAATCTTGTGTATTCTTTTGATAATTTTGTTTTAAAATAACACATTTTAGTATTTTACTGAGTGCAAAAAACACATACATACGTTTTATTCCGTGTAAAACAGGATTACTATATAGGTAATAGTCGGCAAATATCCACTTTTATAATCAGACTTTAGAAACAGTATTATGCCCAATATTCCATAATTACTGTAAGATCCGCATGCACATCTGAGCAAAAACGCGAATGAGGCAAGCTGAACACACGAGCACACACTAGCATGCAGGTGTGGACGGCTATGGCAAAGCGCGGCAACTGCCGAGATAAATCGGGTTCACTGTGGAAGGCGTTCGGGTGCTTTATTTTAACTCCAAACATACGAACGGAAATAAATATATATTTTTTAAGTAAATTTTGTGTTTTCAATAGAATAAGTAGTTTTTTTTATTGGATATAATAATTTATTAAAATTAAACTAGTTACATAAGTTTATTTTGTAATAGTTTTGTTATTTTAAAATATTTTTATAAATAAATTTGTAATAATAAGAATTAATTATCTTTATATTATTTACGCTTTTTAAATTTTATCATCCAATATTTAAATTATCTGGTTTATTATTTGAATTTATTTTTCCAAAAAAAAAATACATTTCTTTTTAATTAATTTGTAAAATAGTTTATGTTGAGTTGATAATCCCAAACTTGGAAAAAAATTTTGTCGGTCATATTTATAATGTTTAATTCCTCGGCCGTACGAGTAAAAGTACGAGTACACTGCGCTTCGTTTGCGACAAAAAATTTGACGATCGAGGTATTCGTTCGGCTTTGGCTTGTCTCGTGTAACTATATGCTCAGATGTTTATGCGGCCTAAGACGTTCTCTATGATGCATGCAGACTTGTGTTTTACCATCCATTTTTATAAAATTTATAAAATAAAGCTGTAGAAAGTTATTTTGCAATATATGCAGTAAATATTTATTTTTGTCGCCAAAATATTATAATTATTAGGTATAATGTACTTTGCAAAGTTATTTTTCATTTTTGTATGTAATTATAAAACTTTAAATTAAATAAAAATATTTACGCTTATAAAATTTTTGTCGTCAATAATAAAGTAAATTTTTAATTAACTGAAAAATTTCCATTAAAAATAAAAATATAATGATTATTTTATTTTTAATAATATTTTTTTTCTTTGTTTTATTTAGTTTTCCATGTTGCTGGAAACCAAAAACAAAATTAGCGAAAGACCTAATCCTGACGATATTTTTTCTTTTTTTGATTACTATCTTATTATGTCTGGCTCTATTTACTGTATTCACGTCTAAGGATTTTCAAGGTAAGCATATCATTGACTGATGTATTTTTTTATATTTTTAACACTTACACTATAATTATATTTAAATATATAAGTACATAAATGACATTATTTTTATTAAAAGTAAAATAGCAACTAGGGAAAAAATACCAAATTTGAAATTATCTTGAAGTGGCAAGTGGTTGGCCGCGATAAATAAATTCTGTCACTAGGTCAATTCTAACAAATACAAAAATTACTTAGTTTCAGAAACAAGTATCAGGCCCAACACTGCCCTGCTACACTATGTTGACGGAATGCTATTCTAGATTGTTAATCAATACAATTGTAGATAGTAATATTATTCAAATTAGTATTTTAAATAATGATAAAAAAATTAAGTAAGTTATTGTAATTAAACATATTTATTTTTTGTACAAATGGAAATTATTCATTTGGATGAACAATGTCACTAGTTTGTGTCTTATGGCGTAAATATTTTTTTATTCTACACGGTCCGAAAATGCAATTTACATAGATTGAGCATGAAGGGGAGACGGATTCTAAGCATTGAAATATTGTCGAACGTTATGTTGGTACATAAGGTTCAAAATAGCCATAGTGTTTAAAGTCAAAATGATGTATTTTTCAGTTCATAAACCATTTTATAAATATGGTTAACATGGTTGAGCAGACATGCATTGCTTATGTTTTTAGTTTATAAATTTCTTTAATGTCTCGTTCACACCAATCATTTGGTCAAAAAAATATATTGAAAGAAGTTGGCTGCAAATTGTTTGTTATAAAAATATGAGAGCCGCTATTTTCGTCAATTAAATATGACAAATGAAATTAGCTGCACATACATAATAAAAACGAGACAACTTAACACATAATAATGTTATGTCATTTTTGTTTTGATTCCGTTTTGATCGTTTTGATTTTGTTGATGTTGTGATAGTTGTAGAAATACTTATTAATATTTTTCAATGTTTTCCGTTTTTCTTTAATTTTATTTTCTATTAATATTTGAGTTTTCAAATAGTCATTAGTCAAAAAGCTTTTTGTGTTCGATATTTATAATTTTAATCATTATTGTAGTTTAGGTTATATTATTTATTTTGTAATTTTAATAATAATAATAATAATAGGATTTATTTAAAAACTGACACATTACAATGCACCAGTAGAAAAATATAACAAAATTAAATTTGATTATACAATATTTTGGATATTAATTTTGGAGACATAGCGAATATATCTATATTACTTATACTTACAACATATTTCATTTGTTAATCTAAGTGCAACACCAATAAGGGTTGTGGAAAAGCTAGTTACAAATATAACGTGTCTACTTCTTAAACTAAAATTGGGTACATGGAAGTTAATTTTACATAACACATCTGATAAATCAATTAAATTTTGCACAACTTTAACTATTATTAATATAGAAGTAATATCTCTTCTTACATTTAATTGAATTACTTTAAATTCATTTGTAAGATTGTAGTAAGAAACATGATGTTTATAATTTGGATATATTTTATATCTTTTGTAATACAAAGTTCTCAAGATTTTTTTTTTAATTTTTTCTACCATATCACTATATTTAAATGTTGTTGGTGACCAGATAATACAAGCATACTCAAGGCCTGATCGAACGAACATGTTATATAATTTTATTATAGTATCTATATTATTGAAGTATTTGGAGTTCCTTGTTATAAATCCTAAATTTTTAAAACCTGCACTAACACTATTTTCAATATGTAAATTAAAAGTAAATTGTGGAACAAAATAAACTCCCAAATCCTTAAAGATTTTAACACGTTCTAGAATACAATTATTGTCTATATGGTACACTGCATTGATGATATTTCTTGTTTTATAGAAGGATATAACTTTGCATTTCTTCACATTTAACCTTAAGGAGTTATTGTTACACCAGGAAACTACACTGTTTAAGTTGGTTTGGAGATGTAGAATGTCTAATTCATTATTAATTGCGAGATATAATTTAAAATCATCCGCATACATTAAACATTTGGCGTATTGTAGCACTTCAGGCAGATCATTAATTGCAAGTAGAAACAATAAAGGGCTAAGTAAACTTCCTTGTGGCACTCCAGATCTTGCAATGTAGGTTTCGGATATTTCATTCATGAAAATTACTTTGTTTTGTCTGTCTGTGAGATATGAATAGACTAGCGCAACCATGTCATCATGTATGCTGAATTTTTTTAGTTTATTAATTAATATAGTATGACTTATCTTATCGAAAGCTTTGGTCATGTCTGTGTATATGGTATCAAGTTGTTTTCCTTCTACCTGAGTGTCAGTTATATGTTGTGAAAATGTCAACAAGTTAGTGATTGTAGATTTTCCTGTTACGAAACCATGTTGGTACGGAGTTATTTGTGACTGCACTAGAGAACGTAACTTGTCCAAAATAACATATTCTGCAATTTTTGAAAGAGCTGGTAATATGGATATTCCTCTGTAGTTCTCAATATTATTTCTTTTACCCGATTTAAATATGGGTACAACTCTTGCTATTTTTAGTTGAGCTGGAAATATTGCTTGATTTATTATAGTATTTAACAAGATTTTTAATGGTATTGCTAAGATTTTTCCGTATCCTTTCCAGAAGTATGCAGGAATGTTATCTTCTCCAATCGCTGAATTGGGTTTAAGTTTTCCGATTGCTTTAATTATATCATCATCATTGACGTTCGATATTTTATTTAATAGTACATCGGAATAGTTTTTGTTTGAAGTAATAATGTCAGTAATATTATTATCATCCGAAACAAAAACTGATTTAAAAAATTGGCAAAAGCATTGGCAATATCTTTTGGATTACTATATTCTGAATCATTAACTGTCATTACAGTATATTGACTATTTGAGCTTCTGTTATTTCTAATATAATTCCAGAATTGTTTTGCGTCATTGTTAATTAGATTTTCTGTTCTATGTACATAATCATTATGTGCATTTTTAATTAGAATCTTAATTTCTTTACGTAGTATATTATATTTTATTTGAAATTGATTATTAATGGGATATTTTTTACTTTTTTGGTGCGCTTTATGTTTTTCTTTTAACTTTAATTTAATTTCATTAGTAAACCAGACTGGATAATATTTTCTTTTAAAAGTAGTGTAGTAACGCGGTACATATCTATCTATATGAGTATAAAGTAGTTCATAGAGTTTTTCTAAAACGAGATTTGAGTCAGTTATGCTTTCTAAAACTGACCAGTTTTCTTGTTCTAAACTGTAATATAACAATTGAAAATTCGCTTTTTGAAATCTGTACCTGATTTCTTTTGCGATGTTTTTTAATTTTAAGTTATTCACTTGCCAGTAAATAATTATGTCTAATGAAGGATGTTGAATATCTATATTTACAAAATTATTTGCACTATTGGTAACCTGAACAGTTATATTTGACAGTACTAAATCTAATGTTCGATTATTACAGTTTTTTATATTGTTAAATGACGTCAAGTTATACAAATTAATAAATTTGTTTAAAGATCTTGCTAGTAGACTTCCATCACCTAAATTATAACTAGCATTATGTATCTCTGGCATGTTAAAATCACCTGCAATTATCAAGTTACTGTTGTACAGATCTTGGTATTTTTCAAATTCATTGAAAAGCAAATCGAGAGAATCTATGTTATATCGCGGTGCAAAATATACACCACTCACAAACAGTGATTTATGATGTAATGTTCATTTAACAAGAACAAATTCAATAGAATTGACACATTTTTCAGCTATTAGGATTGGGTTATATTTGTTCAATGTGGCAATTAAAACTCCGCCACCTTTCTGAACATTTAACATGTTGTAATTTCTGTCACACCGAAATACAGAATATTTGTGATCAAATAATTCTGAATCAAAAATGCTGTTGTTAAGCCACGTTTTTGCCAAAACGTTATTGAAGAAGGATCTTGTCTTAGTACGTAGTCCTCGGACATTCTGGTAATATATGCAGGGATTATATACTACTTGTGTTCCGGGGCAATTTTGCTAAAATTTTTATTTTTACTATGATTTGTTTTATTGTAGAAGAAGTAGGGACGTATCACACTATGTTTCGGCCAATTTTCGGGTTTTGTTATTATTTTACTGTCTTTTACATCAACACCTAGTTTGAATGAAGCGTATTCTGTTGTTTTCGTGTTCATTTTTTCGCAAGTTATATTGGAAATACCTAATGATTTAACATAATTTTCCAAAGCTTTATCTGTTGTTTCGTTGACTAATCTAGAAACGAACCAGTAGTTTTTCTTTTCAAAAGTTGTAATTGTAGATATGGATTCTTTCACGCCGACGATTTTGTTTTTGTTACGTTTGCGTTGGTTTCGCTGGTATAGAAAGCCATCCGAGTTTGCAATGTTCACACCCGCACTAGCATCAGATTCATTTTGACGCTCAGTCGAATGAGTATTTACTTGTTTATTGCTTATAGTAGTTGTATGTTTTTTCTGTTCGTCATGAATGGACTGCAGTCTACCTCTGGTGACTATTTGACTAATTGAAGGTTTATCAATTTCATTACTTTTGGTTTGCAACTTTGATGTAACATTTTTCATGTTATCACTGGCGAGGTTTAAATTAGCAGGTTTTGCATGAGACAGCTCTTGTTGCATATTTTTTGACAGTATTTGGTTTATATTCTGAATTTCTTTATTTTGTGTATTTACTAATTTTAAAAGTGAATCCATTGTTTCCTGTAAGTAATTTACTTGTTTTTTTAATGGGCTATCACTTACATTATCGTTATTTAATGCAGTAGATGTAGTAGTACTTATTTTAGTATCGCATCCTAATTTATCACATATCCACAAAATCTTGGGATTTTTTTCGAGAACTCTTATCTCATTTGGCTTGTGATCACTTTCAGTTAAACAATTAGTATGATATGCACCACGCAGACAGTAGATAAATGCACTTTCATTAATATTTCGAGAGCACGTTATACAGACTGACCTATTCGGCGTCATTTTGTATATATTCAGTTTAGTTAATAATACTTACTTTATTACTTAATAGCCTTACTTCTTTTTAACCATTCTTTGCTCCATAACCTTTATTTTCTTTTATTTTGTGATGCTTTGTTTAAAAGGGCTAACCTTTCTAAAATTATTATATTGTTTTCTTTTGAACTACTTGTGTCGCTCATGTTTACATATAAACAATATTTCATATACGTACATATTTCGCGCCCAATATTAATAAGTTTAACCAACATATGAAAGCTTATTATGATTATCTAGTTACATTTTTGGGGATTTTATTATTTTTGCTAAAAAAATTTATCATATTTTTATGATGAGTGTGAACGAGAACAAATTATTTTGAACAAAGCAATTTGTTCAAAAAATTTGGCTCAAATTTTTTTGACCAAATGATTGGTGTGAACGGGATATAAATCAAATTTTCCAAAAAATGATGAAACAAGTTTTTTTTTTAAATATAATTTTGAATGATTTCAAATTGGTAACACACCTGTAGAGAGAGAGAGAGAGAGAGAAAACAATATGTTTTATGTGTAATTTTTATGAAATTTTATCAACACATACTTATAATTTTATTAATATTTATGAATTAGTAGTATTATGCGTTGGAATTGTTTTAAATAGCATTTTTCTAAATATATAGCAGTTGCTTGTCGCTATGCTTGTAAACAAATAGCAATAGAAACACAATGTTTTAGTAAAATAATGTTAATATTTTTGCAATATTAAGCATATTATTGAATTTATAAATATCAAATAACTTATTTCATTGATATTATTTAGATATTTTATAAATAATATTACGTTCGCTAATTTTGAACAAAAGTGAACATCTGGAGGGAGAGAATATGTTTTTATGTGTAATTTTAATTAAATTACCTAAACAGATATTTATAATTTAATTAATATATATATATATATATATATATATATATATATTATATATTTATATATATTTATATATATATATATATATATATTATATATTTATATATATATATATATATATTATATATTTATATATATATATATATATATATTATATATTTATATATATATATATATATATATATTATATATATATATATATATTATATATTTATATATTATATATATATAAATATATATATATTATATATTTATATATATATATATATATATTATATATATATATATATATATATATATTATATATTTATATATATATATATATATATATATATATATATATATATATATATATATAGATAGGATGTTTTTGGGAACTGCAGTCATACAGAATAAAAATCACTAACTCAATTCATTGTGGACGAGACTTTCGGAGATTATTTTTCTCCTTCTTCAGGCCAATGGTAGAGTATTTTGTGAATGAAATAAAGAAATTGTTCTTGAAATTGTCCACACTTATATGGTACATACAAATATCAAATGTTAAAACTATTATAATTGTTATTAAATAAAAAATCTTTTTCTTAAATACAAGCACGTGTAAATTTTTTGTAAAAACTCTTTACTGAATTGAGTTAGTGATTTTTATTCTGTATGACTGCAGTTCCCAAAAACATCCTATCTAAATATCATATACCAGTCAACAAAATTTATATTACATATATATATATATATATATATATATATATATATATATATATATATATATATTATATATGTCTTGATAGTATATTATCCTTTGGAAATGGTTCAAAAGAAAACTTTCTAAATATTTAGCAGTCGCTTATAGCAATGCTTAAAAAAAGCTATCAATAGAAAAACGAACAAAGTATTAGAAATATAATTTTTATGTTAATATTTTTGCAATACCTAGCATATTATTAAGATTATAAATTGTGACGATACGCTTCGCGTACGACACATATATTTAAATTTATTTAGATTAGCATGTAATCTGGGTTGTATAATTGTACAAAATTGTAAAACTCACTATGAGATAATAACGGTCAAAATTTCATTTTTCCATATTTTAAGTTCGTCAATTAAACGTTCTTCGATAAATTAAAATTTGAATTATTTTGTTATAATATAATAAAAAGAACGAAATTATCTCATAGCGATGTTCAGTCATGTCCGATGTTTTTAATGTTTTTTTGTGCGAAGGCCAACTGTTAGTAAATATTATTTTTTTCTCCGTACGGTATGAGTAGAGACATCTGTCTGCGCGTATAGTTACGACCGGCCGAGTTTTGTTTTTAACAATATTTAGAAGAACTGACGCGCTCTCTCGCAATACGAGTGAGACAGCGCGCTGCAAGCAGTTATAACTAGTTTTAACGAATTGTCGCCTATAAAAGGGAAGATTCGTAGCTTAAAAGACATTCGGTCTCGCTTCGAGACTGAGCAACCTTCTCCTGGTCGACCGGCGTCCGGACCCAGGGGAAGGGGAGTTCGTTTAGCTTCTGAACGAACTTACTCGTTGGCTGATTCCCGGCCCCAGATTTACGATTTTACGGACTTAGAGAATTCGGTCGTCAGTTTTAAATTTTTTTGAAACTTAGAAAAATTTTTGAATTAATTTTTCGGACTTAGAAAAATTCAGCAGTCAGTATAGAATTTAATTTTTCGGACAGTCAGATTGGATCTAGTTTCGTGGACAGATAGAACGGTGTTGATTTATATTTCTGGCTTTAAAAAAAAATATATCAGTCGGTCAGCACGGAACTGTAGTTTATTAAATCTTTGTTGTTGGAAATTTCTTGATTATTACTGTTGTAATTAGATTAATTTATAATTTATAATTTAATAATTTCTTTTGATAAAATTTATTTTAAAAATAAAATTTGTGTTGTTAGTATTTCAAACTGTGTTCTTTTAATTACATATACAATTGTGTATCTTCCATTAAACGTGTGTATGAACCCCGGACAAACGCGACTGAGCTATCTGCAATCCGTTCCCTTTTTCCCGTATTACAGGTTGCATGAAGTACGAGATTGGCGCCCGATATCCGGAAATAAAAAGGAGAACTAAAATAACGCACCGAAACCGAGGTGGCGTTACAAAATATATCGGAACAACTTATTAAATTAATATTAATGTAAATTTTTTGAAGGACTGTGCCAGGAACAAGTTGTACAAAAATAATTAACAAATAACCTTCTTGTTATTTGTATATTTATTTTTTTTAAATAGTTTTTTAAAACTTTAAACTAGACGTTTCGGCTCCAACATTGGTAACCATCTTCAGTAGCTTTTTAGTTTATTTAAGTCGATACATCTTCTACAGCTGTACTTCAAAATATTTGACAATATGTGACTGCGCTCGCTAAGATTTTTACAAAATTAATTTAAAATGTAATCTTCAAATAGAATAATATAATCAGATTAATCAGTTATTTGAATTACGTAAATAAGAAACTTATCAAAAGCTTTAACAAATTACAAAATTATTTTTATATAAAATGACGCACATGTTATAATGTATCGACTTAAATAAACCAAAAAGCTACTGAAGATAGCTACCAATGTTGGAGCCGAAACGTCTAGTTTAAAGTTTTAAAAAACTATTTAAAAAAAATAAATATACAAATTTTAAGAAGGTTATTTGTTAATTATTTTTGTACAACTTGTTCCTGGCACAGTCCTTCAAAAAATTTACATTAATCTCCAAGGAACCAAAATTAAAGAAATAAAATGATATTATTTAGATATTATATATATATATATATATATATATATATATATATATATATATATATATAATATTATTGTTATCTTATGACATAAATGTATATTAATTAATATAATAAAGTAAAAACAACATTTTCTTATTTGCTTTTCTGTAATATATATATATATATATATATATACCGGGTGTCTACTTTTTTTTTGTTACATAGGGAATAAAATGCTAAAATTTTCATTTGGTGATAAATTTTCCCCTAATTATTATAGAACAAAAGTACAAATACAAAAGTTGTTTAGAATTCAAAAATGCATCAAATGATGCCAAATTTATCAATATAGGATGTTCTGATCAAGAATTAGAAGCAAATTAAAATTTCCATTTTTGCGCTCTTTACATCAAAGTGCCACGGAAATTAAACAAATAATTTCATTTCTTCTGGAGTTTGAGTTTGACAGATCGTATTTATTTTATTGTTACGTTCTGTATTATTATTATTATTATTATTATTATTATTGAAAATAATGAATAAACTTAATGTAAATGAAAAGCTATTAAGTATAAAAAGTATTAAGTATTTATTATTTATTACAATGAAAGGGTATTTTACTCGGCTGTACACTACGTACTAGCTGTGGTTTTAAATTGTGAATGTCTCCATTATAATTTTAAGTAATTGTTTAATTTATTTATTAACTTCAAGTTATAAAAACAATACATTTGAATTAGATGACTGGCATTATGCCTAATATATTTATTATAATAATTTAAACTTATCCCTGAGGATGCTGTAAGTTGTGCAGTGAAACGTCGGATAAGAGTTTAATAAATAGTAAATAGCTGAACTCCGTAAAACTTTCTTTATTTATTACAATATTCAATATACCTATAAAACAGAAAAATTCATGAATACAAGATATAGGAGAACAAAAACGAAACTAACAATTTAAATTAAATGTTCAAATAAATCGCCATTAACTGCCAAACAATAACCTAATCTGTTATAAAATTCGTGACGTACAGAGCTTAATTGTGTTTGTGTTATATTATTGCACTCTTCAACAATGGCATTTTTCAAATCAACAAGATTTTTGATATGTCGTTTATAAATTTTCTCCTTCAAATATGGCCATAAAAAGAAATCGCACGGTGCTAAATCGGGCGATCTAGCTGGCCAATTAATTGGACCACCTCTACCAATCCATGAATTTGGAAAACATTGATCCAAATATAATTTAATGTTGCAGCTGTAATGTGCCGGACATCCGTCTTGTTGATACCAGACAACATTATCTTGAGTTGCACACTCTTCTAACTGCGGACCAATATGATTTTGCAACATATCCAAATATTTTTCGTTGTTTAAATTATTTTCAATAAAAAATGGCCCAATTATACACCTGCCAAAAATTCCAGCCCATACATTAACTTTTTCTGGATATTGGGTACGTGTTGCTACCATTAAATGAGGATTTGTTTGGCTCCATATTCTAAAGTTTTGTGTATTAGGTTCGCCGTGTAAAGTAAACGTAGACTCGTCAGTAAAACAAATAGATTTCAAGAAGTTTCTGTCTAAATTGGATTTTTCCATAATAATGTTACTAAATTCGCTTCTAGCCATTTTATCCGCTTCAAATATCTCTTGGTGCGTGGAATATTTATAAGAATGATATTTTTCATTTTTTAGTACCTTATGTATTGTTGAAGGATGCAAATTTAATTCAGCACCAAGTTGACGCACACTAACATTTGGGTTTTCCGTTACACACAAAAGTATATTCAATGTATTTTCTTTAATTGCATTTTGATTTAAATTCTCCTCCTGATCTTCTGCGTTGATTTTTCTACAATTTTTACAACGTTTTAACACACTTCCAGTTTCTTCGAATTGTTTAATTATCCTACGAATAGTCATAGCGGAAGGTATGGGACGGTTTTCAAAAAAAGCGCTGAATAAATCTCTTACTCGTCGTATCGAATTTCCAGTAAAATACCATTTTACGCACTGAACTTTTTCATTTACCTTAAGTTTATTCATTATTTTCAATAATAATGATAATAATACAGAACGTAACAATAAAATAAATACGATCTGTCAAACTCAAACTCCAGAAGAAATGAAATTATTTGTTTAATTTCCATGGCACTTTGATGTAAAGAGCGCAAAAATGGAAATTTTAATTTGCTTCTAATTCTTGATCGGAACATCCTATATTGATAAATTTGGCATCATTTGATGCATTTTTGAATTCTAAACAACTTTTGTATTTGTACTTTTGTTCTATAATAATTAGGGGAAAATTTATCACCAAATGAAAATTTTAGCATTGTATGTAACAAAAAAAAAGTAGACACCCGGTATATATATATATATATATATATATATATATATGTATACGTAATGTAAATTGTAAAAATTTATGAAAATCATACATTTTCATATATATATATATATATATATATATATATATATATTAGACTGTGCCAAAAAAAAAAAAATTTTTTATTTCTCGCTCTTCTTTTAGTATTTGTTACAATACATAAAAACATGGCAGTATGCCGGATTTGAGCCAAATCGGTTAACATTTAGAGGTCGCTCAAGTCGAAAACGTGTTATCGTTTTCGACAAATTATCGATTATGGAGACTTTTTAATATTTATTCACGTCTATTTATTATTTATGCAATAAATCATGTTTTAGTATTTGAAAACAGTATTAGAAAGATTGCTGAATGATTGAAGTCATCGTCGGTTGAGTATTACGGAAGTACCGTAACTATTTGCTTGGCTATCTGAGCTAAAATTTCAGTTTTTTTATAATAATAGCTGAAACAACTATAATTTCATGCATCCTTATCATTCATTAAATGTTTTTCAGTTTATACATGTTATATAAATTGTTTTTAATGTACATGTTCTTAATTGAAACCAACATATATCTACCAAAAAATAATTATTTACATTACTTGAGAAATCGCACCTATGCTTTTCCGAAGTAAAACTAAAAATAATAATAATTAATTGTAAATTGATATTCAATTAGTTAATTAAACTTTATTACATACAGTGTAATATATGCTTTTTAAGCTTCCCGTATTCGACATGGGTATAATATACCCTTGTCTGTATTACGCGGTGCCGTTCGATGTCGGCTTGTCGAAGGCTAAGCAACATAAGTCGATAGTTCTAAATTATATTGGAGGAATCAGATGTTTTTGTTTATTTAATTAATATAATTAGTAATTTTAAAACATTTTAATGAGCTAATATGAAGTTTCATTTATTCAACATCTTTTGTTAATAGTCCATAATAATATTTACAAATTCGATTTAGCGGAACTTTGTTTCAGCCTTCTACATTCGCTTGCAATTTTTAGCAAATATTGCTTTTGTTCTTTATTTTTTGTGAGTGAAGAATTGAATTGTGTGAGTTGAAAATGAGCAAATTGCTCTTGCAGCTCTTAGGAAATTTGGAAACCATTTATGGTACCTTTCTGATGAAATCATTGGTCTAGCATTTTTCGATTCCAATGTACCCTCCGAAATAAAACAAGAAATGGTTACAGATTTAAAGGATAATATTAATTTTAACGAACCAGTAAACCGAGTAGTGATAGATACGAGTTCGAATGCAATCTTAGATTATTGGAAGATATTGAGAGATTTCAGATTAATTGTGATTTTCTTGACGATGATCCAGTATCATGGGAATCAAATGAAAATTACAGAAAAGCTAAATATTTGTTTTCGCATTTGCGCGTTATCAACGATGCATCAGAAAGAGGAGTAGCATTGATCACACAATTCAATTCTTCACTCACAAAAAATGAAGAACAAAAGCAATATTTGCTAAAAATTGTAAGCGAACATAGAAGGCTGAAACCAAGTTCCGCTAAATCGAATTTGTAAATATTATTATGGACTATTAACAAAAGATGTAGAATAAATAAAACTTTATATTAGCTCATTAAAATGTTTTAAAATTACTAATTATATTAATTAAATAAACAAAAACATCTGATTCCTCCAATATAATTTAGAACTATCGACTTATGTTGCTTAGCCTTCGACAAGCCGACATCGAACGGCACCGCGTAATACAGACAAGGGTATATTATACCCATGTCGGATACGGGAAGCTTAAAAAGCATATATTACACTGTATGTAATAAAGTTTAATTAACTAATTGAATATCAATTTACAATTAATTATTATTATTTTTAGTTTTACTTCGGAAAAGCTTAGGTGCGATTTCTCAAGTAATGTAAATAATTATTTTTTGGTAGATATATGTTGGTTTCAATTAAGAACATGTACATTAAAAACAATTTATATAACATGTATAAACTGAAAAACATTAAATGAATGATAAGGATGCATGAAAGTATAGTTGTTTTAGCTATTATTATAAAAAAACTGAAATTTTAGCTCAGATAGCCAAGCAAATAGTTACGGTACTTCCGTAATACTCAACCGACGTTGACTTCAATCGTTCAGCAATCTTTCTAATACTGTTTTCAAATACTAAAACATGATTTATTGCATAAATAATAAATAGACGTGAATAAATATTAAAAAGTCTCCATAATCGATAATTTGTCGAAAACGATAACACGTTTTCGACTTGAGCGACCTCTAAATGTTAACCGATTTGGCTCAAATCCGGCATACTGCCATGTTTTTACTACTTTGACTGCAAGGAAAAAGTAGTATAGCGTTTGGTACGGTGTCTGTAACATTTTCAAAAAAAAATAAAAAATTGTATAGAAATCCTTTATATAGCCTGTAGATGACGAATCTGAACTTAGTTTATGTGGGTGTATGGATGTGCGTCGTCAGCTCGCTCGCTCGCTCGCTCGGTCGTAAGTCAAAATTTTGTGGCCGCAACTCCTCCTAGACGGTTCAACCGATTTTAATGAAATTTTCAGGATAAATTTGTCTTGTGCCCAAGATGGTCATGTGGTTTTAGTTTTTTCCAGTGATGCCAACTTTCCGAGAAAAAAATTACTAAAGTTTTTAAAAATTCATTGTGGTTATATTATTTATCCGATTTTGATCAAATTTTCAGGAAAGATTTCCCTAGTGCTCCCATTAATTACATAATTTTATTAATATTCAATGTTGCCAACTTTCCGAGAAAAAAATTACTAAAGTTTTAAAAATTTTATTATGGCCATGTTATTCAACCGATTTTACTCAAATTTTCACAAAAGATTCTCCTAGTATTCATATAATTTATGTAATTTTAACAAAATACAGTGTTGCCAACTTTCCGAAAAAAAAATTAGTAAAATTTTTAAAAATTTATTATGACCATTTTATTTAACCGATTTTAATCAAATTTTCATAAAAGTTTTTCCTAGTGCCTAAATAAATTATGCAATTTTAACAAAATACATTGTTGCCAACTTATCGAGAAAAAATCACAAAATTTTTTAAAAATTTATTGTGGCTACATTATTTATTCGATTTTGATCAAATTTTCAGAAAAGTATCTCATGGTACCCACATAAATTATAATATTATTAAAATACAGTGTTGCCAACTTTCCGAGAAATGTCAAAGTAGTCTATATATGGGTTTACCCATATACTTCTAATCTTGTTATGTATTGTAACATATACTAAAAGAAGAGCGAGAAATAAAAAAAAATTGTTTTTTTGGCACAGTCTAATATATATATATATATATATATATATATATATATATATATATATATATGTATATGTATACGTAATGTGGATTGTAAAAATTTATGAAAATCATACATTTTCATATATATATATATATATGTATATGTATATGTATACGTAATGTGGATTGTAAAAATTTATGAAAATCATACATTTTCATATACAGTGCGATATTTTTATCTCTGAACATATGAACTGAATTACATATAAATTTCCTATGTTCAATTTTTAAAAAAACACATCAAACGTATGGAGACATCCCTGATAGTTATGCAACCAATCTTACATAATGTGACAGTTATTTGAAAAAAATGAATTACTTTCAACAAAATATTTAGAAAGCATTAAACTATTCGCATTATTTCAAGAAATCTGTTTAAAAATGTATAGTGTTATTTATTAATTATTATTTATAAATTTAAGTGTTCAGCAATTTACAATAAATGACCATATTCTGTTAAATATTTCATTTTTTATTCAAATAAACATCATATTACGTAAGATTGGTTGCATATCTCTCAGGGATGTCTCCATACGTTTGAAGTGTTTTTTTTTAAATTGAACATAGGAAATTTGTATGTAGTTCAGTTCATATGTTCAGAGATAAAAATATCGCACTGTATATATATATATATATATATATATATTTATATATATATATATATATATATATATATATATATATATATATATATACAGGCTGATTTGTAATTAATTGGAAATATTTTAACTGGAGTATCCTGGGCTCAGAATATGAAGATTTGACCCAAAACACTTAGATAAAATGTGGCTCCTTACTGAGCTACAGGGTGTTTTATTTAAAAATTTAAAAACGATTTTTGCCCAGTACTTAAAAACTATTTGACGTATCCTTATCATACTTGGCAGAAAGTGTAGGTACCGTACACCATACTAAATTATGTTAAACAAAAGTTTCTGGCTAGTGCCAGTGGCGTACAACAGGGGCAAGTGAGAGGTTGATCCTTCCTAAATTCTACGCCACTGGCGGAATTGTCATTTTAGCACAATTTTTCGATTCTCCAGTACTTTCTGTGTAAAAAAACATACTCTTCCTTCGTAACGATAAAGTCACTATTTTTTGAGATATTTAAAGTTAAACATAAGACGCACCCTTGGGACTTTTTCAAAATTTGCTCAAAAAAATCTGAAAAAATTCAGTAAAATAGAGAAAAAAATTAGCTACATAATAACTAAGTAACTTTTTTCTCTAACTCATTCTGGTTTGGCAGGAAAAATTATTGAAAATAAAAAATTGAAATGTAAAAAATATTAATTTTCAATAATTTTTCCTGCCAAACCAAAATGAGTTAGAGAACAAAGTTACTTAGTTATTATGTAGGTAATTTTCTTCTCTATTTTACTGAATTATTTCAGATTTTTTGCAGCAAATTTTGAAAAAATCCCAAGGATGCAGCTTATGTTTATTTTTAAATATCTCGAAAAATAGTGACTTTATCGTTACGAAGAAAGAATATGTTTTTTACACAGAAAGTATTGGAGAATCGAAAAATTGTGCTAAAATGACAATTCCGCCAGTGGCGTAGAATTTAGGAAGGATCAACTTCTCACTTGCCCCTGTTGTACGCCACTGGCACTAGCCAGAAATTTTTGTTTAACATAATTTAGTATGGTGTACGGTACCTACACTTTCTGCCAGGTATGATAAGGATACGTCAAATAGTTTTTAAGTACTGGGCAAAAATCGTTTTTAAATTTTTAAATAAAACACCCTGTAGCTCAGTAAGGAGCCACATTTTATCTAAGTGTTTTGGGTCAAATCTTCATATTCTGAGCCCAGGATACTCCAGTTAAAATATTTCCAATTAATTACAAATCACCCTGTATATATATACAGGGTGTAACAGAATAACTATTCCTAATTTTAACTGGAGTATCATGGGCTCAGAATATGAAGATTTAATGCAAATCACTGAGATAAAATGTGGCTCCTTACTGAGCTACAGGGTGTTTTATATAAAAATTTAAAAACTATTTTTGCCCAGTACTTTAAAACTATTTGACGTATCCTTATCATACTTGGCAGGAAATGTAGGTACCGTACACCATACTAAATTATGTTAAATAAAAGTTTCTGGCTACTGCCAGTGGTGTACAACAGGGGCAAGTGAGAGGTTGATCCTTCCTAAATTCTACGCCACTGGCGGAATTGTCATTTTAGCACAATTTTTCGATTCTCCAATACTTGCTGTGTGAAAAACATACTCTTCCTTCGTAACGATAAAGTCACTATTTTTCGAGATATTTAAAGTTAAACATAAGCTGCACCCTTGGGATTTTTTCAAAATTTGCTAAAAAAAATCTGAAAAAATTCAGTAAAATAGAGAAAAAAATTAGCTACATAATAACTAAGTAACTTTTTCTCTAACTCATTCTGATTTGGCTGTAAAAATTATTGAAAATAAGAAAAATAAAATGCAAAAAATATTAATTTTCAATAATTTTTCCAGCCAAACCAAAATGAGTTAGAGAAAAAGTTACTTAAATATTATGTAGCTAATTTTTTTCTCTATTTTACTAAATTTTTTCAGATTTTTTTTAGCAAATTTTGAAAAAATCCCAAGGGTGCAGCTTATGTTTAACTTTAAATATCTCGAAAAATAGTGACTTTATCGTTAGGAAGGAATAGTATGAGTTTTACACATTAAGTATTGGAGAATCGAAAAATTGTGCTAAAATGACATTTCCGCCAGTGGCGTAGAATTTAGGAAGGATCAACCTCTCACTTGCCCTTGTTGTACGCCACTGGCAGGAGCCAGAAACTTTTATTTAACATAATTTAGTATGGTGTACGGTTCCTACATTTTCTGCCAAGTATGATAAGGATACGTCAAATAGTTTTAAAGTACTGGGCAAAAATCGTTTTTAAATTTTTATATAAAACACCCTGTAGCTCAGTAAGGAGCCACATTTTATCTCAGTGATTTGCATTAAATCTTCATATTCTGAGCCCAGGATACTCCAGTTAAAATTAGGAATAGTTATTCTGTTACACCCTGTATATATATATTTATATATATATATATATATATATATATATATATATATATATATATATGTGAAAATGTATGCTTTTCATACATTTTTACAATCTACATTACGTAAGCAATAAATGTTTGACTAACTATAAAGGAACACTGCTTAACCAGTTGATACCCCAAAAATTATGGATCTTTCAACAATTTATTTCATTGCATTAGTATGAATAACGTGTCTTCTCTATATACTTAGTCTGTGGGTTTGTCTGATTTCTAGCGGTAAAGAGGGCCACGATTGGGGCGTAAACGTTTAAAAAAAAATATGTTAGTAACATATTAATATGGCTAGTTTTGGGTGTTACAGTAGGAGGTGCTGCTTCCAGTGGTGTATATAGTAACTAACTATTATATAATAATGTCATTATTATACTAATACCATAATGACCTCCTGCAGCGTAGGTAATATGGTAGCATAATATTAATATTATGATGTGCTTGAAGAAAAAATTATGTGACAATTGCGCTGTATGCGGAATATTATTTGCCCACAATTCTTCAATGCCACAATTTTTCGCCGCTACAATTCTTCACAGTTTATACTTATAGGTATTTTGCAGACTAATTGCTGGATAGATTGGATTAAAAGATAAATTTTTATTTTTTTTTGAAAAAAGTTAATAGACTTAAAGATTTTAGTGGCGCTCATTATTAGATAGGTGGGTTTAAAAGTTATTTTATGATTTTTAAAAAATAAATATATACGGCGAAGAATTGTGGCATTGAAAAATTGTGGGCGAAGAATGTAAATCTATTTAGTCATGTAGGAATAGTAGGACTATACCAGGTGTTTACAGTCTTTTTTGTATCTTTTTAGAGAGTGATAGTATATGTCAAAAAGAATTGTAAAAGTCGTTCCTTCTAAGCAAGATAATAATTCTTTTAGTTTTCTACTTTAAACAATCAATTTTTATTAAACTCTAGTAATCTACTTAGTTAATCAGTACTGCCTCCACTAGAAAATATGTTCGAAATTATCACCATGTTGTTGTATACAAAGACTCACTTCGGCGTACCCACTTTCTGTGTGCAAGATGCAAAACTAGCATCATATTGATTTATTCAATATTAAAATACGTATCGATGGGCCATTGCAATAGGAAATAATAACAATAATATTTTTACAGATGATACCGGGAAATGCAAATCTAAAGTTTGCATTAGATCAGCTTCAATCATTCTTAATATGATAAATAATTCGGTCGATCCATGCGATAATTTTTACGAATTTGCTTGTGGAAATTATTTCCGGCATACTACTGTACCCGTTTCCGAAGGCACAGTTAGTCAATATATACTATTATATAACAAAATTGACATGCAATTGGTGGACTTGTTAGATACAACAGAAAATGGAACTGGTGCCTTTCTAAAAGCCCAAAAATTCTTTCGGTCATGCACGAATGAAAGTAAGTAATTTCAATGTCAATGTTTTTAGCTGTACAGGAAAATTCGGCTCTAGCCAAGTGATTGTATAAAATGACAAAAGGAAGAAGCATATAAATCAAAACAATAAGATAGATATTTGTTGTCATAATAACATCTTTATTTACTGTACTTTCATCAAACCTTATGTAAATGTACAATAGATTGTTTATTAAGTTAGGTTAGGTTAGACTAAGTTAAAAGAAATGTCATTTTAAAAACTTGCTTTTAAACTCATAGTTTTTCACAGCACTCTGTAACACATATTCGTCGTCATAAACACATCTTTATTCACTTTACTTTCATTAATTATTTAAATATTTTATATAATATATTCAATCTATTGAATAATAATAATAATAATAAGCTAACACAAATGTATGATAACAATTACGTGCCAGTGCCGTATTACGAATATCAACCGCCACCTGTGTTTGAAAACGAAGACATAAAACTTTATCGGGACAGAGTCATAATTACGGACAAAACCATACCGAACAACAAACCCGATATTGTCTTCATAATAAAAAAGGACAAAAATCACCTATATCATCGATATAGCTGTACCGTTGCCTCACAATATACAGAAGACATATGCTGAGAAGATAAATAAGTATATACCCCTAGCTGATGAAGTCAAGCAAATGTGGAATATGGTGAAAGTTAGAATATTGCCGTTTGTAGTGGGAGCTACTGGTGAAATTCACAAAACTTTGGGCTTAAACTTAAAACATCTGGGCCTACCAGATAAGCTGTTTTTACCCATACAGAAGGCAGTACTCCTGGATATCTGCCGCATAGTGAGACGAGTATTGAGAGAAAATTAACACCTACAGAAAATTTCGGTTTTAACTCCAAACAGGAAACATTATTGCACATACTTGCCTTGAAAAAGGCCGTTGTGCAACTAATTAAAAAACATTAAAAAAAAAGAAAATAAACGAAATAATAATAATAATAAATTTATTCACACAACGCAAAGTGTTACATGCAATGTGAAATGTCACAGATAACAGTATAATAACATTCATAAATTACAATTAAAGTAATTTTCTAACGAATAGAAACAATGTTCAAACAAAATACATTTTAGTTTACATTTAAATACATTAGATGTATTTTTTTTTAAATAAGTTGACAAATGATTATAAATTTTTATTGGCATATATTTCACACTTTTATGAAAAGACTGGGTACGATGACTCGGTAATTCTATATCATAAGTCTGTCTAGTACTATAAGAAGCATTAATATCATTACGAAGTGTGAAATATGCACTATTAGTTTTTACAAACAAAGCACATTTAAATATATAAACACATGGTAGCGACAATAAATTAAGATCAATAAAGTGTGGTTCTGGGAGATAATTTTAACATGGATCTTCTTACTAATTTTTGTGTTTTAAACACTTTATCAATATGATTTGAATTCCCCCAGCATATGATACCATAAGTATTTCTTGAGTAAATATAAGCGTAATAATAAGTTATTAAAATATTTGTACTAACATGTTGACGAATTTTACGAATTGCAAAAGCAGCTGTGTGAAGTTTCTTAACAAACATATCAATGTGAATTTTCTATGATAACAAGTTATCGAGGCATATACCTAAAAATAAAAAATTGGTCAGTTGTGCAATTGATTTAATTGAGATACTGACATTAAGATTGTGGTTATTAGACGTGTATAATGAAAACAATGCGATATGAGTTTTGCTTTCATTTAGAACAAGATGATTAGATTTGCACCAAGCAGATATGAAATCAACGTTATTCTGAACAACTTGGTTGAGATCAGCCGCAGACTTACCCGATGAGATAATCGAGGTATCATCAGCAAATAAGCAAATATTACTTGAATTATCAAACACTGCAGGCAAATCATTAACATAAATTATAAATAAAAGTGGACCCAGAATACTACCTTGAGGAACGCCACGAGTACAAAGATTGACATTGGAATTAAATGACAAGCCATTATATTGAATACTAACCAATTGATTACGATTATCCAAATATGATAATATGCACTGCAGTGCTGGACCCCTAATGCCATATATACTCAACTTTTGCAAGAAGATTTCATGATCAATGGTATCAAATGCCTTTGACAAATCAAAATAGATACCTGCAGTTAACATATTATTATTTAATCTCTCCATAAGTTTGCAAATACAAAACTATATTGATTCAAAGATAATAAAGTAAATTTATCAAAATAATTAACAAGTCTTTTAAACATAATCTTTTCAAATATTTTTGATAACACAGACAATAATGCAATTTGCCTGTAATTAGATACTATAGGGTTGCATCTTTTTTTTTGAAAACAGGAATAATTTTAGCTGTCAAAAACTGAGTAGAAAAGCAACCATCACGCAACGACACATTGATTAAAATTGTTAGAGATATCACAATAATGTCAGTAATATCACGTAACAAGCAACAGAGAATGTTGTCCAAGCCTGCTGATTTTTTATGAGAAACTTCAATTATAATATTATATATTTCAGTTTCAGTGGCGGGTGATAAGAAAATTGACGACGCTTGGTTAGATATTTTATTGACAAAATTGGTACCTAATGAAAACTGATCACATACCGTATTGATTGAGTTGGAAAAGTAGTCATTAAATATATTGAGAATCACAGAAGAATCACTGCACACATCACCATTTTCACTGCAAATTTCTTTCGAAAGTTTACTGATCTTAGATGAAAGATTGTTGTTTATTATTGATCACACACTTTTCGATTTAGTAACTTTTTTGAGCATCAGTCATAGATTTTATGTAGATCATACGAGCGTTTTTATAAATTTTTCATGCTTGTGAAGAATGAGATTCACGATAGATAATATATAAGAATAAACAATAAAACACTTGGTGTAAGTTTCACTATAAGTTTATAAATATAGTGAAACTTACACCAAGTGTTTTATTGTTTATTTTTATTAAAAATGTTTCACCAAGTGCCTACAGCTGAATCTTTCAACTTTAATAATATATAAGGTTTTAAAATTTTCACTTTTTAAAAATAAATCATTATTAAACCAGCCACGAGACTGATTACTTTTTACATGTGTTTTTACTACTGGAAATGCTACATTAAATGTATGGTAAAAATTTTCCAGAAAAAAATTCATTTTTGATGAGAAACGTTTATAATTATTTATTTCAGTCCACGCTGTTTGTTGCAGTAGATAACTGAACTAGATTTTATTACTGGAAGTATACAAACGCTTATTTACAAACTTATTTATATGCGACTCGATCAAATTTACTGAAAATTGAACTAGTTGGGAACAATGATCAAATAAAATAGGATCCATAGTTTCACAAGTTATTAAATGTAAATTAATGTTGCTGAATACATTATCAATAAGAGTCGTTGTGTTTGTTAATTTGTTGATGCGAGAGTATCCGATAAATAGTTGTACAAAACCATACGATGAAAATAAATTTAAAATATTTAAGGCACTGTTATTACTGGCATTAGAAAAGTCCAAATTGAAATCACCAGCGATAAAAATATTGCCGTTAAAGTTGACAAATTTGTACAAAAGCTCATTTAAAGAGTCATAGAATATTTTATAATTAGCTGACGGAGATCTGTAGATAGCAATTATTATAATTTTTTCACTAACTAGTCTTAATTCAGCACAAGTGTATTGAATGATCAATTTGATAGAATTGAGTCATTGTGCTGTGAGCGTAAATTGCAACGCCACCACACTCCATAGATGTTCTCAAATACGAAGAAATTAAATTATAATTATCCAGTCGCAATAACCCAATCGTACTTTGTGATTGCCAATGCTCAGTTACACATAAGATTTTTGGATAATTTAGATGTTCAGGAAAATATTTATTTTATTTATTTTGTTACCTAGATTACGAACGTTTATATTTAATAATTGTAGATTATGCGCATTTTTTATCCTGTTTGCTTTGTTTTCGCAATGTTCCGAAAATTTATGAATTTTTTAACTAATACATTTTCCGACTATTTATTAGGGTTATTTGTTTACAACATATTTTCGACATACTGAATTGTAGATATCCTTTTCTAGTTCACGTATGTTGTATAACTTTATCTCTCTTTAGGTTCGCATTTTGCTTGTATGTAACACATTAGGCACGACATACGTAATAATTAATGTTTTCTTTTTTGGTTAAAAAATAAAATTGTGAATTATAAATTTTTTTAGATGTAAATAATTTCAAATTATATTTTCTTTTTTTTTATTAATAATTTCATGTACAAAAATTACATATTTTGTTTTTATTGGACATGTGTTACATATTTAATTATTTTTAAATAACATATACATATATTATGAAATATATAATAATTACGTAATTATGAAAATTTATAGAAATTTTTATATATTTATTATATTTTCTATATCATTATTGTCAGGTTGCAATATATAAATAGCCATGATTTCTAAATGGTAAAATGCGTATATTTTATTTACATAATTAACAGATATAACAGATGTATGATGAAAACATATAAAAGGATAAAACTACTTTGTTAAATTTTACAAAAATATAATAAAATTAATTGTATATAAGTAGACATCATGCATCACATATAGAAATAAAACTATTATTGATTTTTAAACAAAACAAGTTTTGTGTACTTCTGTCGAATAAAATGAGATGATCTCATCATTTTAGCTTCATGATGAAGTCTTATATCTAAATATATATGGCATATTAATTTTATTAACTGGATTCGATGATTGTCCAGCAAGTCTTGCGATAAAATATGCTTATTCATTTTATTATCACAAAATAAATTAGCAGAATTTCGTAAAATAATACAAATTAAAAATTGTTTAATATTTTTGGTTATAAATATTTTTGCTTTATAGTTTCGAAATATTTGTTCAAAAATTTGACATAATTTAACTAAATCTAAACTTGGAAATATCAATTTTCCTCTATTTTTAATTTTAATTAATACATTTGTACTGCTTTCACAATTAACGTTAATCAATTCTTTCAAAAAAATAGTACAATTAATTTTTAAATTTATTTTCCTAACAATAAAACCTGCTACATATTCAACTACATTTTCAACATACGGTGAAAGAATAATAGATGAAATATAGTTATGATCATGACTAATATCAATTTTTGTTATTTCTGAGCATAGATCGTCATCGTCATCATACACTAAATCTAACGTAGTTGATTGATTTTTACAAGAAGCATGTAGAATTATTGTGCTATCTAATACAGAGCAGTTGGCATAATTTGACGTGGCAATTTTATGTTTCACAAGTAATCGTTTGTAGGCATTTTAAAATTGTAAACATGATGGATTATTATTAAAACCTCCTCGACTTCTAATGGCACTAAAGAAAGTTTCAAGATGGTCTTGGCTCAATTTGTAACAAAGAATGTACTGTAACAATTTGTCTTTTGTTACAATATCTTCAAACAATCTTATTAAATTATTTAAATTTATCAAGAAACCTAAAAAACCTGTTTTTCTATTAGTTTCTAATAGTAATTTATTATTTTCATCTTTTAAATTTAATATGAAATTAGAAATAGTAGATACTTCTTTTTTAAAAAATTCTGAATTTTTCATCGACAGTGGTTGATTATAAATATTCTTTGACAGTAAATTTCTTGAATTTAACATGTCAAAGGCATTGTTTATATTGAGACAAAAATCGGATATTGCTTCAATATTATTAAATTGAGCTATATTCAAATTTTTACAAAATAATAATGCTTTCCTAACACTGTTACTGAGAGTTTGCGCAGCTATTTTGACTCGCATTTTTTCTTTTTGTAGTTTATATGTCTGGCTGTTAATTTATTTGCACTAACTAAGCTTTCTTTTTTTTGTAATTTGTGAAGTTCTTCAATATGTAGCCATAAAATTATTTGTCCATTTGGAGATGTAAGAACCTTTTTATCACCCAATGTATTACGACATAATTTTAACATATGACTAGGATCCAAAAACGTGTATACTGTTTGTTTTGTAATAGGATGTAAAAAAAATGGTTTAAGTGAATCAAATTTATAACTTGCACCTAATACTTCACACATTCTAAAATTGACTGGTGCACCATCAAAGGTTACAGATCTGCACTCGGCACCTGTATCGTAAAGCAGTTCTAAAAAGGTTGTCAAAATATTTGCTTTTTCCTTTCCTGATAAAGACGATATTAAAAAATAACCTAACGGTACTTTCCAATTACTATTCATAGCCACAGCTAGTATCATTAGAACAGATTTTGCTTCCTCTTTATGATCTCCGTCACCATGATGATCACTTCCAATGTCGATAAAACCGTGGTATCTTTTCCCATCCCACTGCACCAACTATCGTATAGACATTTCATCCAAAGTTAAATTGACAACTATTTGTTTTTCTTTATTTTTTTTTCAGAAATTGCATCAAATGCTTCTTTTGTAAAGCCTGGTTCGCCATCAACAACTTGATACCATTTCCGAATAGTTTCGTGATGAGGCAATAAGTTATTTAGCTCTTGTCGCACATAATTGTAAGCTTTCGCTGAATAAAAATGCAGCGTTAAAGCAAACGCCCTAAGTCTAGGATCGTACTTCCTATTTTTTGCCACTAACTGTCGGTCGATTAAATTTTTCAACTGCTCTGGTGCATTTTCCTAAAGCAAAAAATTATGAGTTTACTTTGTTGTCATAACTAATTAATATTATCACTTAATCTTAGTACAATATTCTACAATAAAATGCAAATTAACTTTGTATTAACTAATAACAATACGCGCCAAATATTTATTTAGATTTAAATGACACTTAAATTTGTATATACCTTCATGCAATTATAAACTTCTTCTGATATCATTTTTTTCTGCTTCAGACAGTCTAAGAAATTATTTAATGTATTAATACGTCGTTCCAAACTCTTTTTTTGTACTTGAAGTATTCTAACTTTGTTCTTGCTCTGTTCAGATTTCTGCTTTATAAACTATAAATGACGTTTAGCCTTTCGTTGAGTAGAAAAATGGGCTACTTTTAAATCGCCAATGTACCGAGGATCAGAAAGTGTTTGTACAGGCGTAACAGTTGAAGTTTGTTGAGGAATAACAGAAACTGAAGATTCTTTGACTGAAAATTTATATATAGCAGATTAGTTAATTGCAGATAAAACTAAAAATACTTGTTTTCAGTATTTTAACGAAAAGTAAATTGCAACATGTAAAAAATTATAAATTTTATTACGTTAAATTTAAAAAAAAAATGACAATAATTACCTGTTTCTTTATCGGTTTCATGTTCTGATATAAAAGATGGTCCAGGAACATTAAGTGTTTTAAATGATGATTCTTTTACTACTATTTTTTCCGAATGAGATGTTTGACTCTCAAAATATGTTTTACTTGGTGTAGGTACAGCTCCTTTAAGCAATTTTCGTCTGGGCCAAGATAAGTGATCATAATCATCATTTGTAAAATGATTTGAACATACATATTTTGTGTGTAAGTCTACTGAGCTATCAAGTTTACAAGCGTCCATCCACTTTATTCTAGTTTCATTCTCGGCAGGAAAGCTAGAATTATTTTCAGAATTTAAGTTTGGTTATTTAATTTGAATAAGTTTTTGAAACATTACCTGTGAAACGATGTATCCACAGTATTTTTAGATGAGCACCCACATACAATACACTTTTTAACCATTGTTTTTAATTATCTAACACGAAAGAAACAATACGAACAGCTGACAAAAATCACAATTTTAACGAAATAAATAAGATATAAAGCAAAATGGCGTCATACAACTGTCATATTAGTTATCTACGCTCTACGTAACATATATGTATTGCTTAAATTGCGCAAGCGCAAAAGCAAGAACTTAAAGAGAGATAGCTATTAGGTTTTTACAAAATGAAAAGAGAAGAAAAGAAAAAATATTATCGTTGATTTACAAACATGTTTTAAACACTCTTGGCTATGCGATTTATATGGTATAGCTGTATCCATTTTATATTATATGATCTATGGGTTGAGCATATCATCAAGGAGAGCTAGAGGTGCACTTACTTTGAACGAGTTATAGTCACCAGATCGCACGACAAGACTTTCAATTTCAAAGTCGTTTCCTGGAAAAGTGTCAACTAAATAACTTTTCAAATCATTCAATGTTACAGTTTTCATAAGACGAGATACATGTACCGGAATTCTTCTGGGAACCGCAGTTAATTTGTAATTTGAATTTTTAACTGCCCCAATAATCGGTTTCTGCTTGCGTCCATAATATTTAGGTATTTGAAATTTATCAAATTTTATTTTCTGTTTGTTCTCAGCTGATGTAACTTATTTCAGCTGAGGTAGATTAGGTACTGCAAGTGAAACATCATTTTTTAATGACGTTTTAGTGACATTGGTTAGCATCTGCAAATTTATGCTATCTTGACTCGACAAATTTCGTTTTTTCTGAGAACGAGTCTCCATCTGCACGGAGCTACAATTAAATGCAGATGCGGATAAGTTAGAGTTCGTCGATTTATCAACATTTGATATATCTTGCTTTTCAATGTCATTTTTCATATTATCCAAATTAACTTTTGTAGAAGACAGCACTTTTAAAATCAAACCGTGTAATTTTAAAATATTATTTTGGTCATTTAGTTTTTCTAAGCAGCTGGAAACTAATGAAGTTAGGCCTCGAAAAGATGCCTGAACAGTTTCCATAAAGTTATCAGACATAAGTAAACAAGAGTCACATACCTAACGTATATTGGCCGTGTTTTCGGTAAATTTAAGTTCCGTTGCTTTATAAGGAGAGCATGTGTGGTGTTTTAGTTTTCCACATGCACCAACACATTTTAAAAACTTAAAACCAGGTAAAACTTTACTTTTACACGAGATACAAAGATTTACAAGTGTGGCTTGCGACGCCATATTATTATAATAAAAAGACAGAGAAAGGAGCATATGAATCCAAATAATGCTATCAAAAATTTAACGTCTTAAAATGGTGGACTTTGTTGACGTCATCAATTCCCAATTGAATAACATACAATATTATAGTAAATAGTGAAACATTAAAAAAAACACAGAAACACAACACAATTGTCACTATCTAAACTAACTTACCCTACCCTAACCTAACCTAATCTTTAAAATGACCGATTACCGTCGCACTTCTTGCTTCTTTTTATTTAACAAAGCAATAATATACAAAAATCTAATAATACTTGTGCGCCTAATATGCTGTTTTGTTTTTTAAACAAGATGTTTTGTAAAAACACTGAACTTCATAGTTTTTAACATAGTAAAAAATTTGTCAGGACTTATGTACAGGAGCGGCAAAAGTCTGGAAACTGTCGAATAACACTAGAAATACACGTACCAGCGGCAAAAAAAAATGTGTTTCATGTTTTCCAAAAAGCTATTCAATGATACCAAACTTGATCTTCTTTACCCAATGACAGGGATTAGGCGATGGTGCAATTTTGTAATATTAAATGGAAACTTGCAATTAACCTGGAAATCTGCAATTAAAATTAATTGCAGATTTAAATTCTATATCCCGAATTATGCAGGTGTTGCCTGAAACTTTTTTTTAGTTTGTGATAGATGGCGATGTAGTCGCTGAAATTAAGAAGTTGGAGGTATATGTTCGCAGAACAGAATGAATGCAATTACAAAGTGAAAAATTAGAGTCACTTTTTTAGATGCCCGTATGTTTATTATTTGGTTTTTTTTTTCACAGCTCCGCATAGAGTTGCCGGGAGTGAAACGATTTTTATTAATCCTAAACAGTTAAAAACAAGTTTAATATGGCTAACTATATTTTTAGATACTGAGATCAAAAATTCCCCAAAAAGATTCTACTAAGCACACATGCGCATTTCAAATTTTCCTTGTTCAACTATTTGATAACGTTATTTATACCATGACATTTAGATTTGAATATTTTAAAAGCATATCATATGTAGAACTTAAATTTTAAATGTCACTTTCAAATAAACTGTTTTATTTATAAACATAACTCACTCAGCAAAACTCAGTTCAGCTCAACTCATTTACAAGATTTACTAATTTGAGTGGATTTAAAAAAAACACAGCTTATATGCTAATGTATTGACAATTATAGAACAACTAGGAAACCCGTGACCCTTAAAGGGTCACGTTTAAAGTCTAAAATAGTAACAAACGCAACACAAAGACACAGTATATAAATATAAAAAAAGGAAGATAGAAAATATTACGTAAATATAATAATAATATATTAAATTTTTTTGATTTAAGCTCTTCTTTTTTATCCGACGAAAGATTCGAATATTCCATCTTCATTCTCTTGGTCTTTTTATTGCCGTTTATATTAGATTTTGCTCGTTTGGGCATGATACAAAATTTTTATAATACAACAATATCAATGAAATGTACTTTTTAGGTACTCTTATTTTAATGAAAAAAATGTAAGAAATGCACTGATATATGTAAAAAAAATGTACTTGCAATATATTGTGACAGCTGTTTTTATTTATTTATTTCATTCATTTTTTTCATAGCTATCTAAGTTTATTTTTGACATTTGCACTATAAACATAGTTTTTCAAATTTTTGAGAACCAAGATGAAATCGTAGAAAGATGAAACTTGCCTATTCTCAAATAGGGAATGAACCAATTCAAACGACACAACTCCCATCAAAATCGGTTCAGGGGTTTAGGAGGAGATGCGGCAGAAACACACAAACATACAAACATTTGTCAATTAGAGAGATTGATTGATAACTATGATTCTGTTAAAAAAAAAGAAACAGTTATAATCTATCAGAATCCTAAGCTATATGAGATTTTTTAAATTACAGATAACAACGTAATAATAATTGATTAAGTAGTGGAACGGTTATTTGTAACGACTGAATGTAATGTATGTATGTATTTGGGTAGTTCATTATGAAAGGATAGACGATTTTGATCGTGAAATTGAAAGAAGAGTTAATGCTGGTTGCAAGGTTTTGAGTGCTTTAAGTACTTTTGCTAATAATGTAGTAGCAAATCTTTACAAAAAGCACGCACCCCGTTTGAGTATACACAATGCTGTTTTTATGTCTAGGTTGATGTATGGTTGTGATTGTTGGATTAGGCTACAAAAGCATAAAAGTAAACTGACCTGAGTAGAAATGAGATTTTTACGTGGGGTATGTGGTGTAATAGAAATCGGAGATAGAAAATAGATTAGTGTATGATGAGTGTGAAATTATAATTGAATTGGTATTAGTCAGTTAAGATATGGTTCGGACAACTGAAGCGAATATCTAATGAACAGTTGGTTAAAAGAATTTATGTAAATTATTTTGAAGATATAGGTTTGCTAGTGGACGTCGATGAGTACGTGGAGTGATATAATTGAGAGTGTTTTGCGTGAGCAAAATTTTCCAAGTAGTAGGACTAGATGAGTATGCTATGAGATAAATTAGAATGAATTTGGATGAAACTAAAATTGTTTGTCTGGATAGGGATGTTTGGAGGAGGCTGATTTTTTGATACTGGAAAATGAGTTTGTGTCACACCCCTTTTGGGTACATGGCGTGATTATGTATAAATGTAAAATAAAAAAAATGTTCTTTTTTAAATAATTTAATGTTTATAGTAACAGATCTTGTTGTAACTAATATTTTGGTGTTTAGTTTTCCAAGTGTCGCGTCGTCTCGGTGCGAAGTTGTCCGGTGCCGAGTCGTTCGTTGCTGTGTTGTCTGTTTTCGTGTTTCTAATACCTATTAAAAACGGAAATAGAATATGAAAATTATAAAGCAAATTAAAATATGTTTTTTCTATAATTTAAATGACTTTTTTTTTTAATTGCTTTGTTTAATTTATGCGAGTACTATTATGCAATAAAAACACAGTTTATATATACCCGTATATATAGGTTTCCCACGACCAGCTTACGTTATAAAAACTATATAAAATTATATCGCAAAATTTTGTAAATAGTAAATATGCTTAGTTGAAGTAAAATATTGGCAATAAGATGCCACTTTCGGTTTAACCCGAAGTCGACCTTAACTTCCATATTTTAAATCGAATACAATATTGAGTATTGAATATTGAGTAAAGGAGTAACTTTTAAACAAAGCTTAAAAATTGAAAACAAAAATATTACATTAAATTTAAATTAAAACTAAAATTTAAAGAAAATTTTACATTATTTCAATTGTTTTTAATGTGTGTCATATTTTTAATTTTTTTTTAATTGGTAGCATCTTTAATTCAACATGAATAAAGCAATAGCTCCATTCACATTCATAATACCTCTTATACACTCTCTTTTATTTCTGCTACTTGGAAATTTTCTCTCAGGCAAACCACTCTCTCATTATTTATATCACTTCCATCTACTCATTGGACGTCCACCTGTAATCGTATGCATTCAAAATCAATTATATAAATCTTTTTTTTATCCAAACGATCATTAGACATTTGCTCAAGATGCCCGAACCGCATCTTCATTGACTAACACCTACGTTTGCTGCAACATTTTTATCAATTTCACATTTATCATACACTAATCTAATCTATTTCGTACCTAATTCTTCTTAGTTACACCATATACTCGAAGAAAAAATCTCATTTCTACAACAGCTATTGTTCTTTTATGCTTTTGCAGCCAAACCTAACATTCACTACCATACATCAGCGTAGGCAACAATACATCTTTGCGTATACTCAAACAGGCTTCTTTAGAAACTTTTACATTTCTAGCAAAATTACCCAAGGCACCCAATAACATATTTAAATCTTACAATATACCGCAGTAATACCGCAGTCACTTTTATCATTAAAATTGGCGACAAAACAAAGCAGGACCGCACACTTCTAGGAACACTTTCAAAATTGTTTATTTATTACAAAATATGCCAACATATAACTTATAAATAACTCGTATTTAATTTTAATTTCTTATCTTATGTTAGACTTAAAAAGTAATAATAAAAGTACATGTATTTAATTAAATATCTGTAATTTTAATAAGGTTGATTTGTTGTACGATAGTTACATTAACTTTTTTTACTTTATTATTATAATACTAAGAAAATGCTTTCAAATATTGTTATTGAAAAATCGTCTAGTATCTAGCGGTGTTATTGGTAGATAAATAAAAATCATTCGTTTTAGTTGTGCTATATTCATTCCAATCGTCATTCAAACGATATTATTCGAATGATCATTCGATTATAATATTTATTCGAATACTGATCATTCGGTTATTAAAATTTATTCGATTATGCCCATCACTAATTCTTATATACTAACCAATATGAAACAGTATGTAAACGCATAATATATATATATATATATATATATATATATATATATATATATATATATATATATATAGAAGAAATATGTAATCTTAATTAAAATAAATCATTTAAGTATAAGTGTTTTAACTCTCTATACTAATTTTGATAATTGCACAACTTAACATTTTTTGGCAAGGTGTTACGTTAGAGAATATAGAGTTTTGTGTCCGTTTGTAATTTCTGGATTCTAATATAAAATTTCCAGCTTTTTGTTTTTAATACGTATGCGTTTTCTGAAAATTTTTTTATTATAATAGAAAAATATTATGGCATTAAACCTAAATTTAATTTTATATATAAATATGATGCTTTTCATTTTCGTTAATTTATCTATTTCAATTCATTTCAATGTTGTGAACATTATTTTGACATTTCAATAACGATTACAGCAAAGTATAATTCTCATAGCATGTTTTATTTTTGATAATTTTACAAAAAATATACATTTTTAGAGCAACGCAAGTACTTTTAAAAAAAAAAAAAATGTTTGAGTAATAAGATAAAATAATAAAACAAAATTATTTTGTAAAATATCACAATATTAAAAAAAATATTTTTTGAATGCAATTTGAACCATTAGGACATCTTTAGACTAAATGAGTGTGTGACAAAATATTTGTTGCTATATAGGTATACGTACACATTAAAGTTATCTGTCATCTGATACTAACAACATTGAAAAAATCCATTCGTAAAAGTGAACAGCCTACACTATTTATCCGATTCTAATCAAATTTTCAGAAAAAATTTCTCTGGTGCTCAGATAAATTATGTAATTTTAAGAAATAACAATGTGACCAACTAACCAAAAAGTAAATTTAAAAATTTATTCTAGCTACATTATTTATTCGATTTTAATCAAATAATTATATAAGGTACTTCTAGTGCCTACATAAATTTATATAATTTTAATAAAATACAGCCTTATCAACTTTCCGAAATAAGAATTAAAAAAAAAAAGCAATTTATTATAGCCACATTATTTAACCGATTTTAATCAAATTTTCAAAAAAGATTCTCGTGGTGCTCACATAACTTATATAATTTTAGTTCCGTGGAATGTTAATAATATAATAACTAATAATAAATACTAATAACATTGTAACATGGTGTTCACTTTTATAAATGTTTTTTTTCTCAATAATATTAGTATCAAACGTTATGTAACTTTAGTATATATATATATATATATATATATATATATATATATATATATATATATATATTTATTGTGACATTTAGTTGAAGAAAAATATTAGATGTTAAAAGTTAAATTTTATTTAATGTTCAAATTTTTGAAATATTTTATTCATCTGATTTTTAACCTACCTGCCACAATAATGGGCACCGGAGTCAGTTGTTTGGAGGAGAGCTGGGTCGTAGGTTGGGTTGGTAGGAACTTTTACTTATGATGTTGGTTAATTAGGTGGGCGCCAGTCAAAGCGGAATGTTGAAGCAAAATGAGAAGCTTTGACAAATCTCAAAAAGGAACTTAACGGGATGGGGAACGGTTTCGTTTTTCGAGAATTTGTTTTGGAACGCAATTAATTAATTAAATAAAAAGATAACTTACGATGAGTGTGTAAGACAAGTCGTTATATTGAATGATACGTCAATACAGAGTAATGTATGTACTTTGTTTGATGTCTGCTGGTTAGCGGGTGGTCTAGCTAATGAAGATCTTCCTCTGTGCTTTCGTCAGCGCCGAGGAGATGCCAGTATGTATAGCGCAGCAAGCGGCGTGATCGTTGATGAAGACATCAGGAGAATGATCGCCCTCGATATCGAAATACGCCCAGCGGGCTTTAGTGCGTCATAAAAGTCATCCGGTCAATAATTCCAGCTCGATTTATCGTATGGTCGATATCTTTCAGTGGCTGATCCAAACTCGGCTTCCAAGATTGACTGATGCTGCTATACAACTGAATCTCGCCCGGACGCCGTTGAAAACCACAGCCTGGTCATCTAAACATGAGGGGCACAGCAGATTTATCCAAAATAACATACATGATAAAATCAAACAAATCGAACTTGAAATAAAAGTCGATACAATCGAAATTACAAAGACAGGCAATAGTTTCATACAATATCATCAATATATCAGATTAATACAAAATCAAAATACTTTATAAATTACAATTTAAATTAC
>CAWYQG010000070.1:356772-359272 GCA_963966155.1 Clivina fossor | reverse complement strand
CATCTAAACTAATAAGTACATAATCATCAGGAAGCTGTATATCCTGTAACTTTTCAGATAGCTGGAATGAATCTTTTATAAAATAGCTGTTATTTTGGTCGTACGCCGCAGTTAGAATCTGAGTTAATAAATTGCCAAGAGGAGCTGTAGGAGTATTGATGTTTGCAATGATGGGCCGTAAAGCTAGAGGTTGTTTATGCACCTTAGGAAGGGCGTAGAATTTAGCAACAGTGCTATTATAAGTTGTTAATTCTTTAGCTTTGGTTTCAGTAATAAATTCTTTATCCTTTAACTCTTTTATAATTTTATTACTCTTGGTCTGAGTAGAACTGATCAAATCGGTTTTGACCTTTTTATAATATTTTGTATCATTTAATAGTTCTAGGCTCATCTTGGTGTACGAATCACGATCCATCGCTACAGTAATGTTCCCTTTGTCTGCATTAATAATAATTATTTCAGGGTGTTGGTGTAAAAAAATTTTAGTTTTGTAATATAATTGATTTAAGTCATCGTAAGACGTATTATTGTTGTAAAAGAAGTTAGTAATGATGTTGGTAGCTTTTGCACGTAAAACATCCGAGTCTAAGTTAGAATTGGCGATGGCTAATTCCGTTTCTGCTATAAGATGGGGAACCGAGACTTCTTTCTTGGTAAGATCGACAGAGAATTGTTTTCCGAGGGCAAGAAAATTTTGAATATCAGTAGGTATGTCAGTGTTAGAAATGTTATTAAACCAACCCGGAGGGGTTGTTAAATTAAAATCGTGTTGTTGCTGTTTAAGTTTGTTGAATTTACAAATAGTAGAATTTTTGATGTGACGGTATTTGTTATTATAAATTTTTTTTCTGTCTTTTGATAAATTCTTGAAAAATATTGATTTGTGTTTGATTGTCAAAATTTTCTGATGTCGTTTTCGATCTTCTCCAACTGTCTCTCCAAATCATTAACAATTGTGACCGTAATTCTGATTTCCAATTGTAGTATTTGCTGTTGTAAGTTTTTGTTAAAATTTAATATTTTTTTGAACGTTTTGTGGTCTTCTATCCTGAGTAAGTTAAGTATTCCTTTGATTCCATGTGTTATATGATTAGGAAAAATCCTGTGTTTTTTGCATTGAAGGAGAAAAATCCTTCTGTTTCTATACGAAGCTAATTTTGATTGTGTGTTAGCAAAATTCTTATATAATAAACTGTATTCAATGCCGTAGGTGTTTCGAAGAGTGTTGAAAAAACCCATAGTTAATATTGAAATGATATGAAATTATTACCGTGACGAATATGTACTGGATTTGTTACGGGATTACGGTAAATGTAATTGATTATTAAAATGCAAACATCATATTTCAATCAATTTATTGTTTGGAACCAATATTTCGCCAATAGTTTTTTGGCTTCATCAGGGTTGACACTGAATAAAAGAGAAAGATACAAGAAAATTTACAATCACTCAAAATTAAAATTCAAAATTACATAGAATGTTTGACAATAAAAATTATTAATGTATAACTTACATGTATGATATGAAATGTATGATATTTTTGTAAAAATAAATAATTTTGGTTTTTATTATTCCATGTCTATTGCTAAAAAGTTTGTCTGTAGAATAAAATCTTTAAACTAGAAAAACGTTTCTTTGTAAAATATTAAAATAATAAATTAATAACAATAAAACAATTAAAATTATAGTCGTAGAGTAAAAATATTAAATTAAACACAAAACACTGATTATTTTTATAAGATTATAAATTAAAAAAACTATGAACTAAGAAAATTTCTTATTAAGAAAATTTCAAAAAAACAGTTTGAATTTAAAAAACTTTTCAAGAACCGAAAACAAGTTATAACAACTGCAAACACCTTTTTTTTTTGAAAATAAATCATAAACTAATCCATGCTGTATTGTATAACCGTAATGACATGAAGTTGTAATCAAACTATTAAAATAAATAAACTTAATATTATTAAAATTAATATAATATATATGACTTAAAGATAGACTGTTAAAAAAGCAAGGGTTTATTAAGATTGATTAAAAATTATTTTTTTATGATCTAAAGTCATTAAGTTGGAATAAGACGTCAAAGCGTTCCTCACGTCGTTTTTGTTATTAATAACCTCACTTTTATGTTTGGAGATATGATATGATTCTAGAGTCAGTCTTTTAAAATAATTACTTTCAGTCTCTAATATTATCGGATTACCATAATCTGCACGATGTTTCGTTTTCCGTAAGTGTAAGGCCAGACTGCACATTTTATTGGTTTTGGTCTGGTCACTGCGATGTTGTGTCAAACGGTGTTTTAGATTCTGAGATGAGGTTCCAATATAAATTTTTTTGCAGGAACACTGAATTGCGTAGACCGTGTTGATAATATTTGACGATAGAGATTTATCTTTGACTTTCGTATGCAGAGTGGAGATGGTTTTTCTATTTTTTGCGGCAATTCTGATGTCTTTGTCTTTTTTAAAAAGAGCCGTAAGCTTATTCGAAAGATTTT